>CM065383.1:24490000-24545000 GCA_033060915.1 Euryodendron excelsum | reverse complement strand
ACACTTCATTGAGAGTAAGTTCTTTGCTAGAAGTCATTTTCAGAACGATCTTTCCTTGGCCTTCTACCTTTGAGGTTGCCGAGTTGCCTATGTAGAGTTGTTCACCGTCCACTGATTGGTAAGATGTGAACATCCACTTGTTGGCATAGATGTGACGAGTGTCCCTAGTGTCCACCCACTATTCTTTAGTATTCCTAACCAAGTTTACCTGAGAAACTACGGTAGAGAGATTCAAGTCTTCTGCATTGACACAGAGATCCTCAGTCACATTGGCTCGAGCAGATTTCTTCTTGTGGTTCTCTTGATCCTTTTTTCTCAAGATCCTTACGCTTGCGACAATCCTTGGTTGTATGACCAATCTTGCCGCAGACGTAGCATTTCCCTTTGAACCTTTTGAAATCGTCACCTTTGGAACCTTGGTAGGATCCTTGGCCATCATGCTTTCGCTTCTTGTTGTTGGATTTGGCTTGCTCCACCACG
The DNA here is from genome assembly GCA_033060915.1 of Euryodendron excelsum. NCBI lineage: Eukaryota > Viridiplantae > Streptophyta > Magnoliopsida > Ericales > Pentaphylacaceae > Euryodendron > Euryodendron excelsum. The sequence continues at coordinate 24,544,520 of CM065383.1, read as the reverse complement.
TTTGCCTTTAACACCATAAGGGTGTTGACAAACTTCTTCTCAGAAGCATGGTTGTCTTCATCAATTCTCAGCCTGACGATAAGTTCCTCAAGCCTCATCTCCTTGCATTTATGCTTTAGATAGTTTTTGAATTCTTTCCAGGATGGCGGCAATTTTTCAATTATCGCAGCCACTTGGAAAGATTCATTCAGTACCATGCCATCGGCATGGATGTCATGAAGTATAACTTGGAGATCCTAGACCTGGCTAATAATTGTTTTAGAATCAAACATCTTGTAATCAAGGAACTTACTGACCACAAATTTCTTTAAGCCGGCGTCTTTCACCTTGTACTTCTTGTATAAAGATTCCCACAGTTCTTTCGCCGTTTGTACGACACAATACATGTTGTAGAGTGTATTATCCAGTCCATTGAGGCTATAGTTCCTACATAAGAAGTTAGCATGTTTCCATGCTTCCACCACCGCAACTACTTGCTGGTCAGACTCATTCTCGTTCAGAGTACAAACATCTTCACAAAGAAATTTTACTAAGTTCAGAGTCGTTAGGTAGAACAACATCTTCTGTTGCTACCTTTTGAAATCAGTTTCATTGAACTTCTCCAGCTTTTCTTCGTGATTCACCGGCACAGTTGGTGTATACACTTGATTCATCGTCATAGTCAGTGTAAGCACCTGATTCACCGGCACAGTTAGTGTTGGTACTGGTGTAGTAATCAGAGTAGGTATTGGAGTAAGAATAGGAGTAATATTCGTTATTTCTGAATTAAACAATTTTACATAAAATTTGAGAACTAATCCAAACAATGTATAAAACACAACACTAATTAACACAGTTAAAATAGGAATTAAATCTGTCTTTAAGATTGTTGAAAAATAATCCCTATTTAAATGTTATGTATATAATTAGTGATCAATAATAATAAAACAACATGAATGTATCTAGTTATCAACTAGAAGCAACTTTTACTAGAAGACAATTAGAATTAGAATAACACCAAACTAAATCGTAACGACTTACCTGATTGTCGATCGTAAAACAGAAAATCGAGAAGTGAAAATTATACCGAGTCGAGTGTTGCACACTCTCTCCTTAAAAACAGATTCGCCCCCCACAGTTGGTGCTCACGAGATGATAGGCGTCTGACTCCTAGGATAAAACAATCTCAACATTCCTTAAGCAACACTTCAATAAAAACTGCTCGGCGGCTTCACAAGATGATCTGAACTCTCTCAAGAAAATATGGGAGGAAGAAGAAGAAGAATATTTGTTGTATGCAACAAAATTCCGATTATATGAATGCTAGAATGCTACCCTTTTTATAGAGCTCAAGTACCTATTTGAAATACTGGTTCGAACAGGTACCAGCAGCCAAACAGCCCCTTACCGAAAGGACGCATCTGTTCAGTCAACAGACACACCTTTCGGTCGACCGTCAAAAAATAAAATTAATTAATTTAACTCTGATCCCGGCCCAAAAAGATAAGAGTCGAACTGAACCCACGGCCCACGCCCACTCCCACGCCCACGCCCACGTCCACGTCCCGTCCCGACAAGACCCAGACCGGACCGGACCGGACCGGACCGGACCGGACAGGCGGGCGGCGGCAGTGCGCTTGCACGTGTGTAGAGTATTAGGTCAACCCATGGGTTTCATAGGTCCTCCTCCATCCACAAAAGTGGAATGCCCCTTGAGGCTCAAACCTTACTCCAAACTTGGGTTATATATGCACAACATGTTTTCCATAAGAAATTAATGTGGGATAACCCACTTTCAACTACATAACCCATATTCAAGGAGGTGACTTTGGAGGCCAATAACTCATTCAATTCTACACGGATTTGAGCAAGTAAATAGTCTAGATTCATCTCCTCTCAGAGTCAAATCCAACGCACTAATGACCCGACACAAAAGATGTATGGGTCTCACATTTATATTGGCTCAAAGATCAACAAAACAATGGGTTTACACCCATGTTTTTCTAACATATTAGTGGTCTTAAGGAGGAACTTAAATTAGGTGTTTAGATGTTTAGGCTAGTAAGCATAGTGCAAGCCATTGGGTTGTCTCGCCTTTGACTAAAAAAGTATGGATGCCATAACCAAGAAAGCAAGGTATATTCTAGACCCATCACTTTTAATAGTGTCAATTCACACAATTAGTCATCAAAATGGAAGGTGGGTAACACTAATTTAGGGTATTCCTTACCCCCTTATCAAGAAAATGACTCGGAGTTGATAGAAGAGAAAAAAATATGAAGAAGAGGAAGAATTGAGTACTGGGGGAGAAGAGATGTCAAAGACTAAATTGAGTTATTAGAAAGAAGAATTCGAAATTTTAGTATGTGCTTTGACTGGATCACTATCTTATAGAACCATGAGGGTTCAAGGGAGAATCAAGAATAGAAAGGTAACAATTCTAATAGACTCTGGAAGCGCACACAACTTTCTAGATCTAAGTGTGGCTTAGAGGACAAGATGTAAGATAGAATACACCTATTCCTTGGAGTTGTCGTAGAGCAAATGGCACCAACCTTGCAAGCAAAGCCATATGCAAGGAGTTTATTTGGACTATGCAAGGAGTTGAATTTAGTACCAAAATAAGAATATTACCATTAGGTGGTTATGACATGGTGTTGTGAATCAAATGGCTGACACCATTGGGACTAGTAGTATGAATTTAAAGAGCTTAAGATTGAATTTTCACTAGAAGGAAGGAAGCATGTATTTAAAGGAAGCTCTACGCTGAAATCCATCTCATATTTGGGCAGAAGATGCAAAGACTGTTAAGAAAGCCACATCAAGGGGTCTTATCTTAAGTATGTAGTTTAGAAAGGAGCATACCACAAGAGGAATCAAACAAGAGGAAACTCGAAATGGAATTATTGATGAAGAAACTTGTTGGTACGTTTGAAATTCCCCCACAAGGTCCCATGACCATTTAATATCTTTAAAGAAATAGAGCAACCCTAGTAATGTGAGACATTATAGGTACCCATATACATATACAGAAAGATGAAATTGAAAAGTTATAAATTGTTAGAACTATCAGCCCCTTCTTGTGCCCTGTACTATTGGTGAAGAAGGATCACACATGGAGAATGTGTATGGACTGACTATAGGGAACTAAACAAAATCACCATTAAAGACAAACTTCCCATCCTAATCATCAATGAGTTACTAAATGAATTACATGGGGTCAGTATTTTTACAAGACAAGACCTAAAATCAAGTTACCGCTAGATCAAAGTACACCCAAAGGATGTGGAGAAGACAGCATTTAGGATCCTTGGGGGTTGTTATGTGGTTTTTGTCATGCCCTTTGGTTTGACTAATGCCCCTTTAACATTCTTGAATTTAATGAATGAGATCTTTAGGCCATACTTGAGGAAGTTTGTCCTTGTAATCTTTTATCCGCTGAATAATAAACATTAGAGCCACCATTTTGGTGCCTTGTTTCTTTGTAATCTTGTGTTCTCTCTTCCAATCATATCACTCTCTGTATTTGACTCCTTAATTTTTTGATCAACATCTTCACTTTTGATAAATATCAGTACCAATCTGATAAATACAACAGCTAACTTGACTAGAAAACTTTACTCCTCAAATAATTTGTAATCATCACAAGTGACGATGGACAAATGACTATATATGGGCTAATAAAAATAAAGGGACGATGAAAGAGAGAGACCAAACACTACAGGATAATCGACATCTACTGGCGTTTCAAAAACGTCGCCAAAAGTCTAAAAAAGGCCACTAAAAGTCTTTTGCCACATTTTACCCAAACGTTGACTATGTGGGTGTTGCCTTATCTTTGTGACGTTTATCAAATGCCATAAAATACTAATTGTCAACGTTTCACTAAACGACTCTATATGTCAACCGGCGGCAACTTTCCGGCAATGATGATGTCATGATGACATGTAATGGTGGCAGTTTTTTTTGAAAAAAATGTTAGCATATATGGGCCTTTGGTGGCATTTTCTAAAACGCCATGTTATCATTTTGTTATTATTTTTACCCATTTTGGGCTTTCTTCATACTGCCTTCTGATTGCCCTTATATCATATTTTTATCTGTGTGTTTATCATCAATTTTTTCTTTAGTATCGTTCTCTAATTGACTGAGTAAACAAGGGCTATAACAAGGGAACTCATTCCCCATTAGAGGCAACCTTTATTGGCAACCTGATAAATAACATAATCCAGCACCCAAAAAAGAAAAATATATAACACAAACTCAAGAATCATTAAACATTGAAATATACCGAACCCAAAAAAGCTCCTTCATTACTTCCAACAATATGGAAGGCAGTGTGGTCCTCAACATCCACAATCCATCCAAACATTCCAACTCAATCCTTACAAAACCACTCATAGAACAATACAACTACCATTAAAACTAAAATCCACATATTCCATCTAAACATCCAATATGCACACAATTCAAATAGAAGTCCAAATACAAATCATTCAAGTTGTGTCTCATCTACATCTTCTTCTTCTTCTTCTTCTTCTTCTTCCCTTTCTTTGATAGGTGAATCTACAATCAGTGAGTAGAAGTCATTTTGACAATATTTCAAATTGTCAATGGCTTTAACTATAGTGGTTATTCACCTCTTAGGATGAAAGTTGGTGACTAGTCGATTAGATGAACTTGTGGGATTACTGCTCTAGACGTGATACAGGCTTATGACTAGACAATGAAAACACATGTGATTGTCGATGTGGAGATGGCACTGGTTGATGACCAAAGGATGAGGTGAATGCGTAAGACTGCTGATGTGCTATCATTTAAAAATAAAATGTGTCCACTTAAAAAGAAAAACGAATGATACATTTTAAGATGTGAAAACATTAAGCTAATAAGTTCAATACATGTCCAGTATACAATGGGTTTGAGGGTGTAATAGTTGGTGCAACAGACCCACCCATAGCCTGCAACTAGGACACCAAATGCCCCACCCATGCCTGCTGAGCTTGAATAATAGCTTGTTGAGCTTGAATCGTAGCTTGCATCTCTATACGCATAGCCGCTACTTGTGTGTCCATCATCTCGTTCATTTTATCTCCAATTGCACCCTATATTGGCTAAATTGCTCCTGGAGTTGTGTTTGGATAATACGACTCTGCTCTTGAAATTGCCTATATCTACCTCCAAAGACATTAGTAGGCGAAGGTCTCAACCCAAATATTCGGATGCGACCAGGTTGCTCAGGGCCCAAAACCTGTGTGAAGATCTCCTCGTCTGTGGTGGTGGATTGAGTAGAAGATCCCTCCTTTTATGTCGAGAGCTCTGTCATCTGTCTCTGCAATTATGAACAATGAAAGGTTATGATTCACTTATACTATAAACAACAAGCTTTGATTTGTTTATCAAATAATTTCCTCTATATGAGCCTGTGTTGAAGACAAATTAGCCATTTTCTATATGATCACACATATTTACAAAACTCCCCTGTTTGGCAGCAACCTGCTCTTCCCAACTTGTGCATATAATCAGCAGCAGATCTTAAAAGTTCATTGAACCAATGCCATCTTAAAAGTACAACATATTAACACCTCAGCAACTACATCACTACTTAGTATGCCCTGTTTCAAATATGCGACCATCCACACCTGTGGGTGACTTACAGGAACTCCATTATTCTTAATTGTCTCCTGTAGTTACAATTGATATAAAGTGATTAGCACCAAATAGATAATTTGAATTTGAAATTGAAATTGAAATAAAAGAAGTAGTATTTATACCTCCACTCGAACTATAGAGAATGGCTTTCTACCCGTTCTGTGATGTAATGTCTTCATCCTTCGAATTTTTATATTTTTCTTACTTATTTTCTATCACATCTGAAATAGTTTTAGATATTAGCTTTAAATACCATGAAGAAATTAAAAAAAAATAAAAAAGAGAGAATAGATTATACTCTGCTCCACAGAAAGTACAGTATTGTTGTACCTATACCCTTCGAGTGCCCCAGTAGCAAACCAAGGCCCGTTACCGATGCTCATGTACTCTTTCAGGTCGATGGGTTAATGATTGTGCTTCAAAAGTGCGATTATAAGGCCTTAATTAGTACTTTGTTAGTATTAGTTTATGATTATGTCTTTTTAGTTATGTTTTGATATTAATTAAGTTTATAATGCTTTATGTAGGTCTTGAGCTCAAATGAAATGATTTCGAATGCAATTTCGTCATAAGTTTCAAGAGGTTGCTGTCAAGGTACAAGCTGCTAAAGCTGTGGTACAAACCGCTGAAGCATGCAAAGCTAAAACTTTGGAAGCCCATATATCGCGAACCAGAAAGGCTATTCAGGCCCATAATATGTCGATTTCATATGACTTTTCGAGACCTGCAATTTTCGTGAAGTGAATCAGCCCATCTGAACATTCAGTAGAAGTAGTCCGTACGACTGACGACGAGATATATAGAGTAATTTACTTTTTAGCTAGATATAGATTAGTAGGTAGTAGAATAGGTTTAGGAGTTATATGTTCAGAAGGAGGAGAAGAATTCTAGGAGTTTTCTAGGGTTTGGAAGGAGGACTCATCCAATCATTTTGGAGGTTACGAATCTTTTCATCTTTTAAGGGAACATCTTAATCTTTAGCTTTCTTTCTTGTTCTTATTGTGAATTTCAGATCATAATGCAGCATTTTATTTCTATACTTATTATTTCCATTCTTGCAATATTTATCATGTTTTTCAGTAGCTAAATCCGTTCTTGGTATGGGTTGAGAAAGTTACTAGTTTACAGGTAGAGATTTAAGATAGTTATTTATTTTTCAAAGTTTAAAGATCTTGGACCAAGATTCATTTTGTTGCCCATGAATATCTTCGAAAACAGCATTCTTGATTATATCTAGCATGTATGTATAAACTCATTCAGGAGTTTCATATAAAAATTCGGGACAAAAAGGGAGTAGAAAACGTGATAGTTGATCACTTGTCTCGCCTCCCTGTTGATGGTTGAGACCAAGACAAATCTTCCATTTTGAAACATTTTCCCGATGAATAACTTTTTCCCATCCAGTCTGTTACTCATACTAATACCCTTTGGTTTGCGGATATAGCTAATTGCTTGGCTTCAGGGAAGATTCCATCTCAATGGTCATCTAATGATAAAAAGAAATTTTTTTCGAAATGTTAGAGTTTTCATGTGGGATGACCCATACTTTTAGAAGTATTGCTCTGATCAGGTGATTCGACGTTGTGTACCAGATAATGAATTCTAATCCATAATTAGTTTTTGCCACTCATATGCTTGTGGTGGGCATTTCTCCACTAAGAAAACAATTGCCAAAGTCCTCCAATGTGGATTTTTTTGGCCGACTATGTTTAAAGATGTTGATGCATTTTGTGCTACTTGTGATAGATGTCAAAGACTAGGTACTCTTACTAAAAGAAATATGATGCCTTTGAATCCCATAACTATAATCAAAATATTTGATTGTTGGGGCATCGACTTTATGGGGCCGTTATGTATCTAACGGGCATTTATACATTTTAGTGGGTATTGATTATGTATCTAAGTGGGTAAAGGCAGTAGCATCCCGAACAAATGATCACCCAGTGGTGATCAAATTTCTAAAAGAAAATATCTTTTCAAGATTTGGGATGCCGCCCACAATTATAAATGATGGTGGAACCCATTTCTGTAATAGACCCATTGGGGTCTTGATGCGTAGATATGGAGTGCTCTACAAAGTCGGAACGCCCTACCACCCACAAACAAGTGGCCAAATAGAACTCACCAATAGGAAAATTAAGCATATCTTAGAAAAAATCGTGAGCCCCAACCGCAAGGATTGGTCCTTAAGGATGGTGGATGCACTCTAGGCGTACCAAACTGCATATAAAACACAGTTAGGCATGTCACCTTATAGGCTCGTTTATGGCAAAGCTTGTCATTTACCCGTTGAGGTTCAACACAAAGCTTACTGGGCCATCAGGCAAATGAATGAAAACCCCAACTATGCTAGACATCATCGAAAACTTCAACTCTTAGAGTTGAAGGAAATACGTAATAACGCATATGAAAATGGTCAAATTTCTAAAGCAAAGATGAAAGCTCTTCACGACAAACACATTTCTCCAAGATCTTGACATTGGTCAAAAAGTCCTTTTATACAACACTCGATTACATTTGTTTCCTGGAAAGTTGCATAGTAAATGGTCGGGACCTCATATAGTGAAGACGGTCCATGAGAATGGGGCCATTGAAATTCGAAACCCCACAAATAACAATCAATTCATAGTCAATGGTCATCGTCTAAAACATTATGTTGAGAATTTTGTGTCAGAAATAGAGACATTACGTCTCGAAGATCCTCCTCCATTAGAGTAATATCTATAGGGGTAATCGTGCATAGTAGTGTTGCTTTATTTATTTTTATTTTTTTTCTAGTGACTAGTGTGCCTTTCATCATATAAGTTTGTGTCCTTCTCTTTCCTTTTGCGTCCATTGAGGGCAATGTGCAAACTAAGTTGGGGGGAGAGATCAATCTTTTGATGAATTGCACACTTGAGTTTTAAACTAAAAAAAATAAAAAATTTTAAATACTAACCGTCCGAACGCCTCACAGGGCCCGTCCGGACACCTCACAAGGCCCGTCCAGACGCCTTTTCACACTTAGAATCTTTTTCATAGTTGGAGGAACACAGGCACTAGCCGTCCAGACGCCCCTTAGGGCTCGTCCGAATGCCTTTTCACATTTAGAAAATTTTTTGAACATGTTTGTGAAATGCCACTGGCCGTCCGGACACCTCGTCCGGACGCCTCCCAACACTTAGAAAAAATTTTGAGTTCAAGTTGCAGGGCTACTGGCCGTCCGGACGCCCTTTGTGCCTTAGAAAGTTTTTTAAGTCGGTTGTTAAAAGCTCATTGGCCGTCCGGATACCCCGTCCGAACTCCCTGATCCCGTTTGGATGCCTCTGTGGGACAGTCCGGATGCATGCTCCCCGTCCGGACGCCTATATTGGACCATTCGGACGTCTTATTTTTAGTAAAACGGCACCGTTTTGGACCCTCGTTCGGGCGCCTTCAAGGATCCATCCAAACGCCCTTCTGCTTTTATAAAAACTCTGATTTTCTCCGTTTTGTCTCATTCGCACACCCACAAAATTTTTGTTTTAGAGAGAGAGGGAGCGTCCAGACGAGGCGACGAAGTCCTACCAATTTAAAGAGTCGTGACCCTTTAACTTCCCGCATTTTCGTCTTCCAAGGTAACTACACAACCTCTCATGTTCCTTTTCAAATCGTTTCCTTTCATATTTATGCTTAGTTAGGATTGAGATTGTGCTATAATTGTGATTGTGTGGTGGTGTGCGTTGCAACTTGTTTTGTGAAGTTGTTTTGATGGCACCAAAAGGGAGTAAAAAATCTTCCAAAAAGTCTTTGGCCATAGAACCTTTTGAACCCAATTATTCTTCGGACTATGACTTAAAAATCTTCATTAGTCATCAAGTCTATTTGGACTTTAGGAAAACTTGGGCGGGTAAAACCGCAGTCGTAGAGCAAAATATAGAACTATGGAATTTTGGGGGTGGGTTTGCCTTAGAAGCCGAGTTTGAAAGGCGGGGGTGGAATGACCTAGCTGCCTATAAAGGAGAATACATTTTAACCCTTTGTGCGGAACTTATGACTAATATCCAAGTGGCTAACAAAACTGAGGGTCAAGAGAGGTCGGTGACTTGGGTGAGAGGGAGAGATATAGTGATTACCCCGACCACTTTTTGTCGTCATTATGGGCTTAGGCGTGAGCGTAATGCCGAGTTTTGCCATGGGGTTGGGATCCCAAGCCTCACTGAGATAGCACAGGAGATTCTAAAAGATGATCAGTCCTAGGTTGAGGGGAAGACCCAATGTGAGAAAAAGTTTTTAAAAATGAGGTACCTTCCACTGTTTCTTTTCTCATGCCATAATCTGTTACCCCAGGCCCGTTATACCCAGGTTAGCCTACCTCGAGCCCAGTTAATGTGGGTCATTGGAACCCAAAAGACCATAGACTTGCCGAGGTATATGTTCCTCCAGCTCTATCATGATGCAACCAATATCACCCGAGGGAATAACATTCCATTTGTGTGTATGCTTACCTCCCTGATCCTTGAGTCTGGAGTCTACCCACTTTCGTTTTTTTCAAGAAAATCTTCCATGAGTGCCATCAATATGACTTTTATTCACAAGTCAGAAGTACAGTATAGGAGTCACAAGAAGAAGAGGGCCGAGGATGATGAAAAAGAAGGAGAAGGAGGACCATCGACTGAGGGAAGTGGCCATACTGGGTAGTCTTCGTTAAATAAGGTAGTAGAGATGTTGGAGTTGCAGGTGCTGACGCAGCAACACCACACCCAGCTTTTGGAGGCTCACGCTAACGCCTTTGGGACTTTTTAGACGAAGGTTTATGGCCGATTTAATAGGATTGACGAGGAGCAGAAGCGGCATAACCATGCTATTGAGGAGCTACAGAGAGCGATATCCCGTTCGGTGTGGGATCCATCCACTGATATGTAGTGGATAGTATTTGCTTGAGTTTAGATCATGTGCATTCAGGATTATTGTATAACTGATCTAAAACTCTTATTTTTACATGTTTGGATGTTATGTTTATGTTTATGAGTTTAGATTGTGCGTCACGTTGTGGCGGTCTAAAACTCTGTTTTCATTAGAACTATTTGTTGTTATTTTTTTATTATGTGCGTTAGTTTAACGGATTACCATTTATCTTAATTTATGTTATGTCATTCATTTATTTTATTTTGTTTATTTATTATTATAAGTTTCTCTCACGAACAAGACAAATAAAGCAATCTTAATAACCATGTCGCTCAAAATGAGTAAGAACAAATCACAATAGGGAATCAAACAGTTCGCTAACTCTCAAGAGGGATATGTACCTAAACTCATTTCAGGGGCGGCAAGTATTGATTGAACGCTAAGTGCAACTCTCAGATTTTTCTAATAGATTCTTAAAATCTACGTTCTTATAGAGCGGTTGGCTTCAAATGTTAAGGAGAGAAGGCCTGGCGAATATTGATATGATGCGAGAATTTTATGCCTATTCAAGCGTGTCTGAGACACTCGAGCTTTCCATTCAATCCAAAGTAAGGGGACACGTGATCACTATTGCAGTGGATGATATTTGTGAACTTCTGACTTTGTCATGGGTTCCGAGGCCGGATTTTAAGCTATTTGAAGGAAATTCACCTCATATTGATGTGCTTTGTGCGGAATTACAGAAAATACCATCAGTGGGTCATCATTCCATCATACTCATGTCGTCTTTAAAAAGGGAGTACAGGTTGTTGAATTTGATTCTTTTCTCAAATATTCTCCCTGAAGTGGATTCAGGTGTTGTAGTAGATCACTATAGGTGTTTTTGGTTGTACATTATCGGTAAATGGTATACGATTGATCTGCCTACTATGATGCTGACTGTTATGAGGAAAGCACGCTATTCATCTGGTGGGTTACCCTATGGGTTGTTCATTACCCAACTTTTGGAGCAAGTTGAAATGCTTACATTGCCTTCAGACACCATTGCACATTCGGGTCATCCGTTATCTGATTTAGATGCTTTGAGTTCTCGAGCACTACAGCAGAGTGACCTACCCACTTTAGTTCTATGACAGCAACAACATGCCATGTCCAGTCCATTAGTAACTGTTGAGTTTTTGCAAAGGCAAATTTTCGAGTTTAAAGCAGAGGTGGATTCGCTTAAGAGTTGCACTTCGATGGCCTCGACTTCCAAGGCTCTAGAGCATGGTCCTATCCGTTTGTCTTAAAGTTCTTGGGAAAACTTGATTTAGTAGTTGTATAGTTAGTAGTATCTTATTTTCATTAAGGATATTTTGTTTTTTTTTTCTTTTCTTCTTTTGCTTTATTTATGTTTTCTTTGAGTACTCTCTTTCTTTAAAAAAAAAAAAAAAAAAAAAGAGAAAAAAAAAAGAAAAAAAAAAAACTTTGCTATGCCTTGCTAACTAGTTACAGGTGTGCTCACATTGATTCACCTCTAGAGACCGAAACTGAGCTGGTAAGAGTTGAGTAGCATATGGTTCGACAGTCATGGTCGGTATCTTCAACACTTCCATTTATGTTTTTATTACCTAGTATTATTTATGTTAGGAGTGTTAAAAATGAGTTTTTTTTTTTTTTTTTGGAGAACCATATTTATGTTCATGTCAATACAATCTTTGAATTGAGAATGATTGGAGGCATTCATTAGACTAAACTTGAGCTTAATTGTCGAGTTAACTTCTTATGATGATGAATTGTAAGTTTTTGCCATAAAAGCATTACATGAGAGAGATTACATCATTATGCACTGTCTCATTATATGACTTCGTGTGTTGATAATTTTGTATATTTTTCATCCTTAAATAGTGGAGATTGTACCTTGTAAGATTTAGGGCCAATTTATCTTCCTTTCAGAGTGGATTTACATTTACTCAAAGATATGTCTTTCATTTTCTATTCTTTCAATAGCTTCATTATACTTGATTTTGATTCATAAGTTAGGCAATGAGTAAGGTTATTAACACTTATATTCTTTTGAATTTCAAACTTAATATACTTCGGATACGTTTTGACGTCATTCTATTATTCTTGGACACATAATTTCTAGATTCTGTCTCTTGGGCCTTGTATATATCATCCTTGTAAGAGCCAAATCATTGTTGAAATGTTTCCTATAAAAGAGATGTGATCTTGGTGCTAGTAAAGAACTTGAAAAGAAGAGGATGATGTATTTGTGATGTGATGAAAAAAAAAGAAAAAAGAAGGAAAATAAGAAATATGAAAAACCATGGAAAAGAAAAGGGAAAAGTAAAAAAAAAATGACCTTACACTTACGTTTTGGCGGTTGTTGTTATTGGATTGCTCTTATCGCATGATTTAAACAATTACTCTTATGACGAGCTTTCTATTGAGAGACCTATGTGTTGATATCTTTGTGAGTGTATGCCTTGTGAGTATTTGAATCAAAGCATGAAGGATGTTTGTGCATGATATTGATACACTTGAGTTATGTTGCATTATTAATGCATTAACATGTGCATCTTTCTTGTAACTTTCATGTTTTAGCCTTACATGACTCATGTTGGAAGTTGAGTTGAGAATTACCTTGAGTGAGTTCTCATATGCCTTAATTGTTCTCTCTATCATTGATTATTTGAGATGAATAGATGTTTGTGGGTATCATCACTACAAGCTCTCACGAGATATTACTCGTCCACTAAGGGTAATCTAGGAGTTTAGAAGCTTAATGCATAGGCTAAATGCATTCGTGACTTCTACGAAAGTGAAAATTATGTTTTTTATTTTAGTATTTTGCTAAGGACTAGCAAAAATCTAGTTAGGGGGTGTAATTGTGCTTCAAAAGTGCGATTATAAGGCCTTAATTAGTACTCTGTTAGTATTAGTTTATGATTATATGTCTTTTTAGTTATATTTTGATATTAATTGAGTTTATAATGCTTTATGTAGGCTTTGAGCTTAAATAGAATGATTTCGAATAAAATTTAGTCATCGGTTTCAAGAGGTTGCTGTCAAGATATAAGCTGCTGAAGCTGTGGTACAAGCCTTTGAAGCACGTAGAGCTGAAACTTTAGAAGTTCATATCTCGCGAACCAGAAAGGCTATTCAGGTTCATAATATGTTGATTTCATATAACTTTTCGAGATCTACAACTTTCGTGAAGTGACTGAGCCTATCTGAGCACTTGATAGAAGTAATTCATACGACTGACGACGGAATATATAGATTAATTCACTTTTAGTTAGATATAGATTAGTAGGTAATAGAATAGGTTTAGGAGTTATATGTTCGGAAGGAGGAGAGAATTCTAGGGTTTTTCTAGGGTTTAGAAGGAAGAATCATCCAATTCTTTTGGAGGCTACGAATCTTTTCATCTTTCAAGGGAGTATCTTAATATTTAGTTTTCTTTCTTGTTCTTATTGTGAATTTCATATTATATTTCTTTAATGCAGCATTTTATTTCTGTAATTATTATTTCCATTCATGCAATATTAATCATGTTTTTCAATAGTTAAATCCGTTTTTGGTATGGGTTGAGAAAGTAACTAGGTTACAGGTAGAGATTCAAGATAGTTATTTATTTTTCATGCTTTCAAGATCTTGGACTAATATTCATTTTCTTGCCCATAAATATCTTCCAAAAATATAGTTAATCATATCTAGCGTGTACGTATCGATTGATTTGCAAGCAAGGATACGTATACCTAGAATTTTTGATAAGGATATTGATTATAATTGCATATATATTCCTATTAAGAGTACTTTAGAAATATATTGTTCTTGATTAAGTTTCAAACATACCTTGTAGATAGGTTTATAAACTGGGACAGGTATGAATGGAACCCTGGTATAAACACTAGTAAACAACTGAATATCGACTCTAAAAAGGTAATCGAATATTGAGTTTCTTTAATCAAAACTATCTTGAGAACCTACCTGTAGGCCTATCACTAGATCAAACCCTGCCAAGGCCGTTTTATATTATTTGAATACAAATCCTAAAATTAGTTCAATTTTATTGTCTAATAATTTAGATCAATCATCTCTAACAATTAATTTTTATTTTCTTTTTGAAAGTTTTCTTGCAATTTTAATTGATTTTGAGCTTGTTATTATTTTGTCCTGATTGCAGACCTTACTCATAAAGCTTATTCTTGTGTTTCCTGTGGATCGACCTCAGACTTACCGAGATATTATTACTGCATCGCAATCGCACATTGGCAAATATAAATTACACTATTCACGAGCGATCAGTTAACCTTTCTGCATCATTGTTGAATGGCTTATAACCTAATTTTTTCACTCTATATTTCCACTCTTTCCATTTCTTCCTAGCAGAAGCCATTATTATTTCTTTCACCAACTCATCAGCATCTGTAAGTGCCTGCAAGTCAATCATACATACTTAAAGTGTGTATAAGTAGAAATAAAGTTCCTATGAAGTTAGAAATTGTGCGCTTTTTACCTTTACTTCCCTCTATAATCTTTCTTTGTTTGCCATTGGGACATAATGCCAACTTTTGTATGTTAGTGGTGCAAGATTCCCATCTTGAGCTAAGACACCCAAATGTGATGCGAGATGAGTATGGCCCTCAATTGCCTGACATAATTCATTGTGAACTATGTGTAAAATGCCACTAGGGCCCCAATCACCATGCATCCATGTTGGGCCTCGGGTGTGCCTTTTTGTGGACTGACTTGAATTGGAACTTGGAAATTTTAGGAGAACTGTATGTCCCACCAAGATTTTTTGCACTCGATGACTACACATACAAGCGAGAAAAATATTGTACTCTCTCGTTAGAAGTCACCCTCCTAGAAGAATGAATGCGACTATGTTTGAATTGAAAATCGATTTGAATAAATGGTTTTTGAAAAACATTTGGAGTCGCCACCTAACTTGATTAAGGCAAGTTAGGTCATCTAAAAACTAAGCATAATTCGAAGACTAAACTTAGAGGTTTTGAAAACGATTTTGAAAATACTTCCTCAAGAGAGGATTTTTAGAAAAACAAGTTGTTTGGCAACTTTTGAAAAATATTTAAGCCCTTTTTGAAAATAAACTCTATTTTGGTCTTTGAAAACAGTGATCATAGGTTCGGAGGTTGGTTACGTGTAGAGAAGACGCATTAAGCCATCACCCTACCCCGCCCTTGCGGTACCTATATGTCTATTTACCCTAGATTCACCTATAAGAGTCTTCAACTAAAAAAATGTCCAATCCTATTCACTTTAGAAAAAGAATGTTTAAAAAAATATGATGCATGATATGCAAATACAAGAAAAGAGAGTTGAAAAATAAATTTGGAAAAGAAGAATTGAAATTAATTTAATTTAAAAGAGGTTTGAAAAGATAGACTTGAGATTGGAAAGTTTTAGAAATAGGAAATAGAGATTTGGAAATAGAAATTTGGAATTAAAAAAATAGATTATGGAATTGAAAACTTGAAGAAGATTGTAGAATTGGATATTTGAAAAAGGTTGTGACCGCACCTATGAAGGTTGCCTACGTATCCTTTTTGATGAATCAAATCAGTCGTAGTTCGGACAAGAGTCCGATTGAAAAAACAATGTGTGATTGGAAGAAAGAGATTTTGATTAGAAGATTTGAAAAGATTTGATTTTGAAAAGCTTGGTTTTAGGAAACCTAGACTTAAGAACGACTTGAGACTTAGGACATATTCGACTCGAGTGTTGAACTTGGAGGATTAAAAAAAATTGAATTTAGGAAGAGTTCGAATTAAGAAAGTTTTATTTTAGGAAAGTTTTCAAATTAGGAAAGTGTTGGATTAGGAAAGTTTTGAAATAGGAAACATTTCATTTTAAGAAAGTTTCGAAATTGAAAAGTTTTAAATTTGAAATATTTTGAAATAGGAAAGTTTTGAAAGTTGAAAAATTTAGAATTTAGAAAGTTTCGAATTTAGAAAATTTTAGATTTGGAAAGATTGAAATTTTAGGGAAGTTTAGAATTTTAGAAAGATTCAAAATTTGAATTTTAAAAACTCTTGAAATTAGGAAAGGTTTTGAGTATAAGAAAGATTTGAAAACTAAGATTTGAAAAGTTAAGATTTGAAAAGGGATGGAATTAAGAAGGGTTGGGATTGGGAAGGATTTGGAAGTTTAAAATTTTAAAGAAAGATTTAAAAATTTAGGTCTAGGAAAATTAAATTAGGAAAGAGTGGATTAGGGAAGATTTAGACTAAGAATGGTTAAGATTCCTATTTCCTAAAACAAAGGATTGAATTTTGTTTCTAAAATGAAATGTTTTACTTTTGTTTCCAAAAACGGAGGATAGGATCCAGTTTCCTAAATGGAAAGATTGGGTTGGTTTCTTAAAGAGAAGATTGGATTTAACATGGATTTGAAAAAATGAAGTTTTGAAAATTCTAGTTTAAGAAAACTATAATTTTGACGTAAAAAAGAGGTTTTGAAAATATATATAGTTTTGAAGTAAAAAACAAGAGGTTTTGAAAACCTAAGTTTTAAGGCTAAAATAAGGGATTGGAAACTATGTTTTTGGGGAGAAAAATTAGAATTTCTTAATTATGGGTCTAAGGTTTAACTTGGACACCAAGAAAAAGAATTTTTGAAAAGTGAATTTTTTGGAAAGAGAAATTTTTGAAAAAGAAATCCTAGAGAGGAGTTTCTAGAAAGTAAATTTTGAAAAGAGAGAGTTTTGGAAAGAAATTCTAGTGAGGAGTTTTTAGAAAGAGATTTTTGGAAAGAGATTTAGGAAAGAATGTAAGGAGCGTCTTTAAAAAGTAGATTTTGAAGAAAATGTTTTTGGAAGGGAGCTTGTAGGAAAGAATTTTTTTGAAAAGAGATTGTTAAAAAGGATTTTGGAGGGAGTTTTTTAAGAAGGAAACCTAGAGAGTGTTTTTAGGAAAGAAATTTTAAACAAAGTGTTTTGGAAAGGAATTAAAAAGAAAGTTTTGAAAATAGATTTTTGAAGGGAGTTTTTGAAAAACAATTTTGAAAAATAAGATTGGAGAGCGTTTTTAGAAAGTATGTTGAAAAAGAGGTTTTTAGAATGAGGAATTTAAAAAGAGAGTTTTTGAAAAAGTATGAAAATGTCTCACTTTCCTAAAGCGATTCTAATCATAAGGCTAGAACCACTTTAAGAAAGTGGTTTTGAAAATAACAAAGATTTGAAAATATGAACTATATTGACCACTTTAAATGTAACACTTTCCTAAAGCAACCCTAGCCATGGAAAGACTAGAATCACCCTAGGATTGTGATTTTGAAAACAAGTTTTGAAAAAGAAAATTTCAATGCAAGTTTGAAAACGATGTTAATGCAAGCTTTGAAAACGAGTTTGAAAACGAATTTTGGAATAATGCAAGATCATGATATGCACAATGCAAAGAGGGTCGTGAACATACAAGGTTAAAAGCTTCACCACATAATCAAGAGGACCGAACCCACGTGATCTCCGGTTAAACTAAAAGAAATCCCCCTACACGGTGACTCTCCAAAAGCCTAATCCTACATATAGACCGGGAATTTCCTTATTTCAAGCACGCAAGAAAGGGAGGGAAGAAGATGGAGAATTAAAATAGAAGAAAACTCAAGTGGGTTCAGAGGGAGAAGAGAGAGAGGAAGATGCGTAAACGTAAATAAGAAGCCTAACTTTTGTCTTCTATTTTATTTTGCTTAACTTTGCGCGCTTTACTTTGCTTGTCTTGCTTTGGTCTTCACTTCAATCTTCAAGTATTCGTCTTCAATCTTCAAAACTTCGAATTGCAGCACTTCAAGTCTTCAAAAGAGGCTTTGGAGGCTAGTGTATAAGTGTATAAAAGTATATGTAAGTGTATAGGAGACTAAGGTTTGGAAACCTAAGGAGACTAGGGTTTAAAGAGGCTACGAGCTCTGTATATCGAAAAATAAGATTTTTAGACTGAGTTTGCGAATCTTTTTCACACTGGAGGAGGCTTTGTATTTATGAACAGAGGAATGCACCGGCGCTTGTTGCAGTGGTGCCAGGCCAAAAATTACACTAGCGCCACTAGGAGTGGCGCTAGTCCATTTTTTGGCTTGGCGCCACTAGTAGTGGCGCCAACCATTTAGGAAATGTTTAAGTTTGACAAACAACATATATTTAGAAGATTTAGGTGCCTGTACTAGTGACTACCATACAATTTTTAGCCTGGCTTCACTAAGAGTGACTCCGGAGAGTCCGAGAATGAATTGAAGGGGCCGGGAATGACTCGGAGGGCCGAAAAGGAACAGGAACCCTTAGAATATTGTCTTGGAGGCACTAGAGTTGAAAGATATTGAAAGGATGTGTTTGAAGGGTTAACCGGGCCATTGGGGGCAAAACAGTCAATTGGACCGAAAAACTACCGAGATGGACTTAGAATGCCCCAGAAGAATACTCGAGATTTGAAAACATTATTTAGAATATTCCCAAAGGCTACTAGTTTGATACCGAGAGCCAGTGTGGTTGAAAAAGACGACCGGCCTACCAAGGACAAAATGGTCATTTTGCACCGAGTTTGTCGGAACTAACTCAGAATGATCCAAAAAGTCAACGAAAGGCCAGGAATACTATAAGGAGCATTCCCGGGAGGCTACCGGTTTGATACTCAAAGCTGGTGTGGTTGAAAAAGGCGACCGGCCGGCTAGGGACAAAACGTTAATTTTGCGTCAAGTTTGCTAGAACTGACTAGGAATGCTCTAAGAACATATCTGAAGATCGGGAATACTATAAGAAGCATTCTCATGAGGTTATCAATTTGATACCCAGAACCGGTGTAGTTCCCGAGGCTTTCGGATGCCTAGGAGCAAAATAGTCATTTAGCTTCAAGTGAGTCCTACGGGCCCGAGAAGCAACTGGCGAAATAAATTCAAGTTTAGAAAGTAGGTTAGAGTCTGAATATGCGTGTGATATGTAAAAGTGAGCCTAGTTAGACCAGAGATTATCGAGTGGGCAAAAATAGAGTACTTACACTATAATTAAACAAAGTTGATGAACACCTTGTAATGTAATTTACAGTTAGAAATAAAAAAATTAATTATAAGCTTATACGTACCAAATGCAATTGAATTATTTGATGAACTGGCACTAGATGATGAATGATGAAGATTACTTGGTGGATACCATGATGCCGGTGGATCAGGTATGATGTGGGCACTCTCATCTAAACTACAATGCTCAAAGGACGATTGCTCGCTTTCACTAGAAGATTTCTCAGAGTTTGAATGTTCTCCTTCACTAGAAGAACTTTCAAAGGTCGAGTGTTGCCTAGAGTGTCACCGCTTTGTCATGATAGCCTATTAAAAAATATCCACAAGCATATACATAGCATATACAATTTGTGAATATAAAGCATAAATGAGAGATTCTTCACAATAATGTAATAAAACAAAAAAAAAAATTATGTACCAGAAAACCACATATTTCATTAAGATGAATTGGTATACAAAACACAATGCAAATGTAAAATTGAATGCGACACCAAATTAAAATATCATGAAACCAATCACAATGTTTAACTTTGAATATTAGAAACATTAAGACACGTGATTTGTAAGGGGAATTAAATCAAACACCTTAGCTTCCATACCGATTTAAACAAAAATTCAGAATTACATGGATCTCCAAAAGCAACAGTCAGTGATTTACATTTCATTTAGAATAAAAAATTCAAAATTACATGGATCTCCAAAAGCAATAGTGAGTGATTTACATTTCATTTAGAAGTTGTAAGTACCTGGTACTCTAGATTGGAAGATGTTTGAAATTCTGACGGGAAGTTGGATGATCGATCTACCTAGCAACATATCTTCAAGCTTTGAACTAATAGATGTGAAGTGATGTTTGCGAATTGCATTGGTAAGTCTTAGAAATCAATAATCTGCAATTTGGGCTAAATAACATAAAAAACATATATCCATGGACATCGGCAGACAGAGAGAGACAGAGAGAGTTTGATTCAAATCAAAAAACACAAAAGCCCCTTGGATATTGGCATAGATAAAAATAAAAATAAAACTTATCAAAACATTGTAATTAAGTGAAAATCGAGATCTAGGGTTTCCAAAAACCATAATACAATGCAACATCTAGGGCTTTTTAACCTAAAATTTGAACCCAATCAGATGATTATCAATTCGAGCTAACCTAAAAACAGTACAACAATACCTATACCGATGAGAGAGAAGGAGAGAATACCATCCATGAGCAGAAACGGTGAGAGGTCATTACTCAGGATCTAGCTTCTTCACCGTCGTCGACTCGTCAAGATACAACTCCATGAGCAGAAGCGTTCTTCTTCTCGTTTTGGTTAATAGAAGAGACGAGAACTAGACAATTTGTATGCGAACTTCAATTTATAATTTTATATAACAACGTCACAGAGTCACATGACATCGATTTTATGTATTGACTTTTCACAAAACGGCATCGTTTTAAATAATTGTTTATTCCCTCTCGAGTAGTCGGAGTAAAAAACGACGTCGGGTATTTAATTCTATAAGGTGTTTAAAAAAAATGTTGTATCTCGTCCCAACTTTGGCAACATTTTTCCAAATGACATAAAAAATTAAAAAAAAAAAACGCCATCTTATCCCCATTTTCTTGTAGTGAAAGGAGTTGGAGGATATTCGTTCACTAACTGCATCCCCAAATGGGCTTGTTCATTTTTTTTTCTAATTCTTTTCAATCCAATTTTGTTTTCCTCTTTAAGATTGGCAAATACAATTTACTATTGTATTTAGAATCTAGATTTATCAAAGAAAAATAAATGTGATGAAAAAGATAACTAAATAAGATATTTAAAATCTTTGTTTCTTTCTATTTTATGTTCTTTTACCCTCTATTTTTTTTTAAGAACCAAATGTATGATATAATTTCATATTGTCTTATTTTTTTTTTCTTCTTACCAAATCTTTAATTAAAACATAGCGTAAATGGTTGTAGACTCTCACATGGGTGGACTAGATATGGCTATAATGACTATGGATGTAGCAATCTATTTTATGCTTTTCGGTTTTATTTTGCATACTTGCTCTAGATTTTATTTCGGAAACCCCATCTCAATGCATCAACCCAATGGGTAATGGGTAAAACCAAAGTCCGTGTACTACAAGCTTAGGTTAATTTAATCCAGGATCTTATTAATAATTCGAATAATGAGTTGTGGATGACCTTAGACAAATTATAGGTCCAGGTCCAAGTCCAAGTTGCCAGTCTTATTAAGGACATGCAACAACAATGGGGATTGCGTAATAAACTGAAGGAGTAGAATAATTAGGGCCTCGAGTACGCTTATTATAAATTGGCCTAGAGCATTAGAGGCGTCAAATGAGTCGGGCTGACAAGCCGCGGCACGATATGGCATGGTTGTTCATAGGCTCATCTATGCCTTGCGTCGAGCCAGCCACTGCCCAGCACTGCCCAAGAGAATGACACGAGCACGGCCCGGCAAGGGAAGAGAATTTGCCGCCAACTCGTCGTAATTAATGTGATCCATTGAGGTATTTACTTTTTCCATTAAGACTAGATGTTTGGCCCGTTACCATGCTCATGCCCGTGCTCGCTCCATAACCGGGCCAATGGGTCTGGTGACCAAGCCCAGGACAGCACAACTGTCTTGCCAGTGCCTGGACGGCTCATGTCAGTCAGGCAGCTTTCAAACAGGAAGTGTTTGTGCTTAGCGGGCCCACTATACACCTCTAAGCACTGGCACATTTGTACGCTTTATTATTGGGCTGGATTGGACATATGGATGAAAAGTAAGCATCACATTCTCTCATTTTTACTCTTCCCAGATATCATAAATTTTGTTTCGCATGCAAGATAGGTTCACCGAGATTACTTACACAGGAAGTATTCTGCAAAAAACATGTATGCTTGTGTGTAATTCTGAGTAGTTTAGAGCGAGTTATAATTTTAAGTAATGCATCCCTCGTCATCATCGATAGAGCTGCTGCTGCTTAGGCACTTCATTCTTCAGGGTCCACGGCATACTTGCACGAAATCTTCTTCATGTCTTCAAACCAAGCTCAGATTTCCCATTCTAAGGGCCAAGCCCCTGAAAAAAATATGGCTAAGAATTTAATTAAGAAATGAATTCAATAACAAAGAATAAAGAAAGGAGACAAAAAAAAATATAAGCAAAAATCCATGAAATGGATGCATGAGATACGACTTCACGTTCGCTCAGGCTGACCGTAGGCCTAACACCAGCCCAATCAAAGCTCAATTTGGGCTTCACATCTGGAAGCCAGTTGAGCTTAACGCAGACTAGACAAAATCTTTGGTTGCTTAAACATATTAGAAATAAGGGAGCCGAAAAACAAAACTTACTAGAAATCAAGTATAGGTATATACGTAGGATAAGATGTAGTTTAATACTGTCTCGAAAGGGGAAAAAAAAACTTATAAAAAATCAACTTTATATTATAGTCAAAAAGCATGGCAAAAGATGTCAAAACTAATGGAAAGATGATTCAAAAATACGCTACAGGCGAATTTCAAAGTGGATCAGTCAAATTGCCGAGTCTACTTCAACTAGACGGAACTTGTGTGGACACACCCATATACACTTATCTTGGTGACAATTGGCTATTTGCAACAACAACAGACTTTGAAATCACCGAGGAAATATCCCTACTATGATTTGTGGAGCCAACACCATTCATAATTATCAATATTGTAACAGCCGGTACATACAATATCATACTCAAAAGCGCATCAAAAAAGATAGTTCCATGCCGTCGCTATAGGCCAATATCCATTGTGCCAATCAATATAGATCAATACCAATTGGCAGTGGAATTTATGTATTTTGTGATAAAATAATTTATTTTATTAGAATTTAGGTTGAATATATACTTTTTGATCAATGTTATATAGTAGGGTGCACAATAACTCACTGATACCTATGTCAAAATAACACGCTGAATGGTACAAACTGGACAATGGTCATACTTTCATCATATGAATAGAAGACCTTGCTCCACAAAAAGTAGTGGAGATAATTCACTCATCAAAAAGGAAGACTTTAGAAGTAGTTGTCGGAAAAGTTTTCTTTAAATTCAATGTGGGTATAAAAAAAAAAAAAATTTAATAGGTGGCGGTGGATGGTTGTCAAAATCAAGACTCAACCGGTCAGTTTCAGCACCCTCAACACAATAAAACTGTCCCTAACCCTAAAGGTTTTCCTTTGTTTGAGAGATAATGACCCAGGAGCCAATCAATTACTAGTTCTCTACATTTTGGATTAGGATTGTCAGTAAATCACTCTAAAACACTTGGACCAATCATCACCTTCAGCTCCATTTCACTTATCGAAACCACCAATCTTATGTTGACTTGGCTTCCTTTCAATGGCCGAATAAGAAAAATCATTTCAAGCTTGAAAGCTCCATTTGGCATCCGTTACTGGAACTCTCTCTCTCTCTCTCTCTCTCTCTTTCATGTTCACACGAGAGGCACCTGCTGAGGGAGACAAATTGTATGCACTCTTGATGAGATTTTCAACTACAATAAACTAACTAACTAGCGGTGCGGTTCCCTCTCGGCGAAAATTGGAAGTCAGAGATTTTTTTTTTTTTTTATACTTCGGAATTGAAAGTCAGAGAGAGAGTGGCAAGCTCATTTTGTATATAATTTTTGATGGACTAAATGAAGACTACCATACACAAAGAATATACTTTTGGAAAAAGCATTCGGGAAAATATTTTTAAAGATATTTAAATTTGTACAAAAATTCGAAAACATTTTCTTAAAAACTGCCCGCATCCAAGAAATTAACTTTATAATAATTTTACGTTTGTACAACAACTGGAAGCCCTTCGAAAATGACTGACCTGTTTGCATTGTTGAATTTTTATAATTTTAGAAGTAAAAAATCTATAATAAAAAAACAATAAAAATGAAAATGAAAAAATACCAAGCAACCCCAGCTTAAGGTTAAAATGGTAAACATCAAGCACGAGGTAATCAGAAAAAAATCCCAGGCATTAATGAAAGTCCTACATCAAAATGCAAATAGTTAAATTTTTAAGTTTTTAACTCACGTAAGAATGATTTATGTTGTCCAGATATTTATTAGACTGATTAGAACCTTAAAAGGTAAAATATTTTTCGATTGGTACAATGGCGTTTATGGATATGCAATTGGTAGGCTTTGATATGACCGTAAGATATTGTTGTGCTGAAGCTAATGGGAAGACTTTGTAATATATCCAAACCGTGTTCTTGGTTGGCAGACATCATGATAAACCTAAGTAACCGATTTTAAAAGCTGTGTGCAGGAGCAAGAGTGTAATTTGTAAAATACTAAGGGAGTAGGAACTGTACCAGAGTGCACACGCATATTATATATATATATATATATCAATATTAGTATATCCAAATATAAATACATAGAAATTGATTTATTTAAGTAATTTTGAAATTATATATACATATATCAATTTCTTAAAAAATAAACTTAAATTTATACATTTATTTTTTTTAAAAAGAGAGATATAACAATCACAAAAGCCATTTTTTATTTCATTACAAAAGTTCTTCTGCAAAAATTCAATAAAGGAAGTGTTATTTTGTGTTTTAATATCATAATAATAAATATGGCAACTAACTATATATTTAAACTAGAATTCCAGGATTTGACCATTCTAATTTGGCAAAAATTTGCTCTCAATTTGCCAATTTTAAAACTGAAGGGCAATTGGTTCACTTGATTGAAAGGATTAGGTTACTTAAGAGTCACATAGTGGATTGAGTAATTTTTTTTTCACTTACAATTCTTGCTAATATTATATCTAATGTATAAGAAAGAAACAAAAAAAAAAAAAAAATTCACACAAAATAAAGGTAAATGGAGTGACCAGAGGATGTACCCTGCTATTAAATTTCACACCCAATCCATGATGGACAATTACGAAAGGCATGACCATTACTTGGTTGAGTGGTTGGTGCACAATTCACGGCCGCCCACGCTCACATGCTGTGTCACATATTTGGGTCCTATCACACGGGAAATTTTTCGGTGCTTTTGAGTCATTCACAATGGGTAAGTGAGTATTTCATCTCATCTAATAAAAAGATATTACCACTATATGGTTAATATAACGATAATGACATAATACTTTAAAAATATCAAATAATTTTTTCCTATCACATACATAGGATCCTATGTGCTCCAACTTTTTTTTTTTTGGTAACAGAGACCGGACACAACAACCACACACAAAGGATAAGTATACCAAAATCCTAAACAATTCATAATGTTTCGACTATGTGTTTCAACTTCGTAGTCACAAAATTGCACCAACCCAGTGGACGTCTATTTTCAGAGAGTAGACAACTTGATTTGACATCCATTTCTCATCTCCAATCCCCACCCAAAACCCCCCCCCCCCCCCCCCCCCCCCCCCCCCCCCCCCCCCCCCTCTCTCTCTCAGGTTCTATAAAATGAAACAATTTCACTCTGCAATTGTGGCAGATTTCCTTATGCTCTCTGCAGGGTGGGTTCTTGCAGTAGGGCAATTAGGCCATCGTATAAGGTTTTTAATTATTTAAGGCTTTCAAATTTTTTAAAACTTAATAAAGTGTTGTATAATTTTTATATAAAGTTATTTGTAAAAAAAAGGGAGTTTAATTTTTGACGGCCCTAATTTTTTTAAAAACCTAGTAGGGTTCTATATAGTTTTTACATCTTTAGGTTAAAAAAAAAGTCCAAGTCTAAATGAAAAGAAAACTATCTTTTAGAAAAAAAAAAAAAAAAAAGAGTCCAAAACATAGGGCACTAATGAACTTCAAAAGAAAAAAACTTCTATTTGATAAATAATTAGTACACTCTACAAATAAACTTTTTTTGAAGGCCCTTAAAATATTAAAACATTATATACTACAGTCAAAGTCAAATATAGTTTTCATATCTTTTTTTTTTTTTTTTAAATGGTTTAATTTAGGTGAGAAAAAACGATTAGTTAGAAAAAAGAGTATGAAACCAACTCGCTTAGTTAACTTAAAAAAATATATATTAGCTTACCAAAAAATTATTAAATAAAATTCTTTTAAAGGCTTCGAACTTTTTAAAACCTTACATAGTTTTAAGGCTCTATGCAGTTTTACTATTTTTTTATTTGTTTTTTTTTTTGGGAAAGAGAGATCTTGGTCTAAATGAGAAAAATTACCGCTATAAAAAAAATAGCCACAAAATTTGCACACTTGTAAACTTTAGAAGAAAAAAATATAGGTTTACAAAATAAAATAATTTTTATAAAATTTTTATGATAATATTAAATAAATATAAAAAGCCTCATTTAAAATCATTGTCTAAGGCCTTGAACTATGTCGAGCCAGCCCTGGCTCTCTATGATCATATATTTGCTGAGGGAAAAAAAATAATAAAGAAGCGCAATTGTTTATATTTATTTATTTTTTTATTGAATAACCGAAAAAACTAAAAATTAAATTTCTTATAAATTTTAGCACAATTACATAAAAGCAAGCAAATCAGTTTATTTTTATTTTTATTTTTTTGTTCTTTTTTTTCTCAACAAATTCAAAACCCAAACATATTGTTGGAGAATAATATTACTCAAAGTAATCGTGTTTTGATATATCAAGGTCCTATATGCTCTTTTCATATGCTATTGAACTTCTTGTTTTTATGATTGAATTTTTAATTATGATGCAATATTTAATTATATTCACAAAATAATTTAACCAATAATAATATCTACAATTTTCATAGTAATAACTGCAAAAAAAAAAATTCTTGTTTTTCTTTCTATTGACAAATTCAAACATAAAACGTATATTGAACTTCATAGATATCATAAGTAATTTTATTTTCTTAGGTCTAATTTTAGTTGAAAATTAGAAATAGAAACGGAGGGGAGGTTTGAACCAAGCAATTAGTCAAGTCCTATTTACTCGTACAATAAACTCGTAGAGTAATTAGAATTTACATAATTCTCAATAGTTAGATTTTCATCATTAGATGTACATTTTAAATTAAAATGATACGAAACTCTCTTTCTCTCTCATCCCATGGCATGCAAACGAAGCCTTCTTAACAGCATTTTGTTGAAAGTAAAAGAAAAACCTTAATGGAATCATCATACAGTGGAAGACTTGTTCTGTGAAAGTGAGGCCTCTCTCTCTCTCTCTCTCTCTCATTACGTAAACGCCTTAAAATAGTACTGCTCTATTACTAAACTTGATAACAACCTTACGCTGCAGAAGCTATAACACATGCAAAAGCTGGTGTGAAGGCAGCAGCAAGACTGCCAAATAATATACACACCAGCCGGACAACCTGACAACATGACTTTATATATATATATATATATATCTATATAATAAAACACAATCTCGCATTTTGTATCCAATGGTTCAAATTTAGTTTTAGATTATATTTAAGAGCTGGGATGGCTTTTTATCTTCTCCGTTGATCCTCATTTCCCTCTCAAATGTGCTAACATCATTTGTGGGTCTCAGTCACAGCGTCTCTCAAGACTCTCTCTCTATTTACTCTTTTTGTCTTTCTAACCCTCCTTTTTACGACTGTGAATGCCTCATTTTCACTCTTGTTTTGCACCATGATTCCCCCCCCCCCCCCCCCCCCCCCCCCCCCCCCCCCCCCCCCCCCCCCCCCCCCCCCACCCCCCCCCCCCCCCCCCCTTCTCTGGCACAGACACCGTTATCGACACCTCCTTCCCCTGGGGAAGTCACACCCAAGGCACCACTCCTCTCCACCGATGGTTCAAAACTTCTCCTTCTTTATGCTGGATTGATTTGATTGAATCAAAATCTCAGTAGGTAGCAAATTTATTTGGCTTTTTTTTTTTGGTCCGATCTTCGGTCCTGATCAATCGTTTTTTTTCAAATCAGAGAAGGAGAGACAATGCCTTCGCATGCGAATCTGGCCCGAAAGATCGAGCACTTAAGGGACTGCAAGTTTTTAATGGAGTCTGATGTCAAATCGCTTGCAATCAAGCTAGGGCTATTCTGACCGAGGTGTTTTGGATAGGTGGAAATGCTCTTGCTACTAATTATTTTTTCACGGGTGATTACCTTGTTGAGTCTTTAATAATCTTAAGTCCAATTTCTGCTATGCTTCATTCGGGAGTTTGATATTTTGTGTAATGAGGAGGGTTGGGATTATAGTTTTGTATGCATTACGCATGGAAGAGAATGTTTGGTGACCTGTAACGATTTTGGTCGATTTGGGTGTTTTGTTTTTCTACACATACATCAAAAATTCAGGATACCAGGTATTTCTGGATTAATACAATTTTGTCATTGATTCAATGGGCTTATATTCCGTAATTGTGTATTTATCTGTTGGGTGATTAGAGGAGATTATTTATTAACACAAATAGCAATCAGTAGAAATACCATGTTCATCAGCACAAGACTTCCTCTGTTCAAACCATTGACAAATGATAGTATCAGGCCTTATATGGGGTGCCTAATGTTTAATTTATGATAATCTGTGGAATTTGTGTGATTAAGACACTAAAAAGTAAGGCATAGTTAACTTCCCAAGTTTTTCTTGGTAAACTCTTATCGATTATTGTTTTTGGATCAGGAATTGTGCTTCGAATCAGGTGTGAGGGTGTTCATAGAATATAATGTGAATATCAGTATGTTTAGTATGAGAAAGGAAGAGAGGAAAAATGCGGTTTGACATGTTGGATATTGATGCTCAATTATGGAAATTTATGATCTTTTCAACTAGAACATGTTATAGCTCAACTTGCAATCTCTTGCTCAGTTTAGTTTCTCTCTCTGCACATTTGTTTTTTTGCCAATCTAATTGCCTACCCATTTTGATTTTATGTTGCCTTTTCTTGAAATCATTTTTCGGTAAATTAGTGATAATCAATAGCCCCAATTCTTATTTTATTTTTAATTTTTTTTAGTCTGGTGTCAAAAGTTGGGCTGTTTATCAGGTTATTTTAGTTTTCTACAATGTGAGCAATCTGAATTTAGTTAATTTTCCTAGACTTTTAACTGAAAGTCATTTGTTCCTCCTAGTATTGTTAATAGATTGATCAAAACAAAGTTTATGAATTTATGGACTTAAATCTGTTAACGTGTTTTTATGATCCTATTGAATCAGACATGGTAAGAAAATTAAATTTTTCAGGATTTGACTGGCCAAATGGATCATTTGAAATTTAGATTTTAGTGTTCAAGAGTGCTCTCTTTGTCTCCTCATTCAATAATGGCATCGAGAATTCCTTAAAGGAAAACAAAAAAAAGTAATAATGGTGTCCAGAGTTTTAACTCTCAAACATTTTTTCTAACTAATGTTCCATTAGTTTTTCTTTGAATAAACTTTTTTATTCTGCATTGAAGACTAGAAGGTGGAGAGTAACTTATAGTCTCCAAGTAACTTTTTTAATCTACTGCATTGATGATATTCCTAATGACATATTTATAGAGATTATATTGATTACCTATTGATTACTGGCCAGTTTTAGGGGTTGGCTTAGTCCATCTCTTCTTCTACACAACAACAACTTCTACATCAGAAGCAGGTATCACTCCTATGTTAGTTTGAGAGCTTTGATGATCTTGGGGTGGTCTTCTCATAGCACATATTGCTGGAAATCATTTCTTTGATGGGTGTAACTGAGGTTTGAGATTATTATTTATCCACTTTTAAATTCATCATATAGTTTCACGATTGCTATTTTGCGATGGCCGTTAATTAATATTTGGAATAGATGCAACATTTAATATCCCATCAAAGAACATAGGGGTTGGCATAGTCCATCTCTTCTTCTACACAACATCAACTTCTACATCAGAAGCAGGTATCACTCCTATGTTAGTTTGAGAGCTTTGATGATCTTGGAGTGGTCTTCTCATGGCACATACTGCTGAAAATCATTTTATCTTATAGTTTCACAATTGCTATTTTGCAAAGGCCTATTTGGAATAGGTGCAACATTTAATATCCTAATTGAAAGTGCTTAGAGCTAGGAATTACGTAACAAAATTTTTTATTGAATTTTATTTTTAATTGCTTTCTATTTGGTTGGTCTACTAAACTTGAGATCCGTTATTTCAATGTCTTGGCATTGAAGAGAACATAAATAAAATAGATAATTATGACTCATGCAAATATCACTCGAACGCTTCGATAGTTTAACAGGATCCATTTCTTAGAAAAAAATCCAAGGCTTCTAAATTTTTGCTTTTTTTTCACTTTCTCCAAATGTTTTTGGAAAAAAAAGAAGTCTAAGCCCCATTTTTTTTTCAGTTCTTTTGCATTGGCATGTCCACATGATGCTGATACACTACTCAATGCTTTACTAAGGAAAATCTTTTCACTAGAACACTCCCGTGAGCATGTTTATGTCGTATGACAAATATCCTTTTTTTGCTGTTGAGGTAAGATTTTGATTGAAATATTATTCTTATGCAGGGAGCCAGGGTTAGGGTCTTCATATAGCCCAGTGTTATAGGAGGTACTATTATTGTTTCTTGATGTTCTTTTTTAATTAATTACTAGAAATCTGAGTTGGGTTATATACATGTGAGAAAGCTAAACCTTAGACCATGAGATAGTTATTTGTAAATTAAAATGAGGTTGTTTGATTATTGGCCAAAGGTTTATCTTTATCACATATAGTTTCATTAGGACCCTTTTTTGCAGTTTCATTAGGACCCTTATAACCGATAAGAATTCAAAGAGGCCAATGCTATTGATATGCTTTGAACAAAATCCAAGAAGCCAAGTAAAGGATGTGTCAGGAAATACATAGACAATAAATAAATAAATAGAAACTTTGAGTCATAAGGAAAATTTAATTTTTTATGATCCACGCAAGAAACTTTTGAGCTAAACAGTAAACAGTGCCACTTGCATTGCTAAATTGGAACTGGCGGTCCAAGTTTTTCCTTCAGGGCCATCGCTGCAGATTGATTTTCCATTTGAAAGCTTGGAACCAAAGACTCCACTAGCATTACCAACTTGATCAGTCATTGACTCAAGGAAAAAATAAACAGAAAGCAAAATTAAATGTAAAACCATAGAATACAACCATCTTGGGATTTTTTTTTTTTTTTGGTTTTGATTGCAGGATGATGTAACAGTGACTATTTATCTAATTAAGAAGAGTGTTTGCAATTATGTTTTGGGTAAATTACACAAACCTCCATTCGACATTTGCGAAAACACAGGGACTTACCTCAACCATTTCAAAATTACACTTGCTTCCCTTACTTTTGAAATTTTAACAGATTTCCCCTTCTGTCTAACAGATTGGGGTTCGCAGGTGACAAAGAACTTATTTTGATGAAAAATGGGGGGAAATTAGGGTTTGGCGAGAGAAGAAGATGAAAAAAAGTAAGGAAGGTGGAGATTCAAGAAGTTTGATAAGGTTAAAGTACTCATTTTGAAAAAAAGTTATTGCTTATGTCAGCATTTACTGGTTGGTCAATAGAAGGGTTGACTAACGGATGGGTAATTTATTAACAATGTTTACTAAATATTTGACGCAAGGAGAAATTTGTTAACAACATTTCAAAAGTAAGGGAGTTGGGTGTAATTTTGAAATGGTTGAGGTAGGTCCATATATTTTCGCAAATGTTGAAGAGAGGTTTGTGTAATTTAGCCTTATGTTTTCTTCATGTCATTTTGTAGTAAATGTGTGGCACCATGGTCTATGAAATTAATCATGCTTAGTTCTTTTAGTTAATAATGAAGGTTTTTTTTAATATACCGTTAAGATGTTTTCAAGATTACTTGGCAATTATAACTTGCATTGTGTGGAAAGCCCCAAATGTGATAGCCTTGTTGCCCCTGCTTCTTTCTAATGTAACCTACTACAAAGTCTCTGATGGAGTCCGATGTCAAATCGCTTGCAATCAAGCTAGGGCTATTCTGATCGAGGTGTTTTGGATAGGTGGAAATACTCTTGCTACTAGCTCTTGCTACTAATTATTTTTTCACGGGTGATTACCTTGATGAGTCTTTAATAATCTTAAGTCCAATTTTTGCTATGCCTCATTCGGGAGTTTGATATTTTGTGTAATGAGAATATTTTGTATGCATTAAGCAAGGAAGAGAATGTTTGGTGACCTGTAACGGTTTTATTGGTCGATTTGGGTATTTTATTTTTCTACACATATATTAGAAATTTAGGATACGAGGTATTTCTGAATTAATAAAATTTTGTCATTACGGAAAGTGTCGTAGGCACGAGTTATCCCTAATATATATATATATATATATTGCTATACCGTACAAATCACTACCAACGGCAAAAGATATAGCTTTACTTTTGAATTCTTCTCAAAGACATTGCTACTTTTCTTGAAATCACATCTATATTTTCAAGCTAGATGGAAGAATGTGTGACAATCTGAGGGCCCGTGAATGTATTCCACCCTCTCACAATATAAATTTTACGATATAAGAGAGGGAGAGGGATATATTCACGGTCACGAATAATGAGTTTATCAGTCTTCAAAGAGAAAGGGCAAAAAGATCAGGATAAAGTGCAAACATTTTGAATATATAGCGAGATGGAGGAAAATCAAGATCTCCAAAGGTTTAAAACCTAGATTTGGTAAAAGGACGCATTTGAACCGAGGCCTTTGAGCTCCCACTAACATATCTTTTTCAATTCTTCTCTTGGTGCGTAACGCCAAAAATGGGGCAAGGCATTTTTGTTGTGGCATGTACGTCTCCACTAGGCTATAGTAGGGTTTTAAGCTGCTCCAGTAGCCGCTAGGGCTATGTTTAGTATAAGAAAATAAAAATGAATGAAATGATAATGAGAATAGAATAGTCATTCTCATTCATTTGTTTGGTAAGACCAATGAACAATAATAGAATAGAATGGAATGAAATTTGTGTATGATATGAAAATTTAATATTATGTCTGTACAAAATATTAGTAATATGTTATTTAATTATTAAGTATTTGTAATAGTGTTGGTAGCAGCGGCGGCGGTGGTTTAATTATTAAATATTTTTATGAATTTTTAATTTTTTAAATTTTTTTAAAATTTTAAAATTTTTATTTTTTTAAAATTTTAAAATAAAAAAAAATTATCAAACATGTTTTATATTTTTTTTAAAAAAATTTGACAACAAAGATTTTACTATTTTTTGTTTTATATTGTTTCATATGAAAATAGAATGACTATTCCCACTCTTAAAATAGGGAATAGTTATTTTAACAAAATGTAAGAATAATCATTCCATGAGAATGGTCATTCTACATTTTAAGTAGTAGTACCAAATAAGAAAATAAAAATAAAAGTAAAAATATTCATTCCATTATATTTCATTTTCTTGTACCAAACATAGCATAGATTTTCATAATAATATGGAGTATTAACAGATTAATAGAGTACAAATAACGGTCAATGCAACAAATTCAAAAGTTAGCCCAAAGTAAAACAATGCCCTTGGTACAAATAACGATTCACTTTGTTTGCACAACAAATGAGAACACCGAAAGTAGCCCATATCCTTTCTTTCTCTCCCCTTCTTTTCTTCTCCTCTCTCTCTCTCTCTCATCCTCATCTCCCTGATCACTAACACCACTGTCACCCCCGGTGGCCACAGCCACCAATGTATAACGTTGATTTTCATGATTTGTTATTGTTGTGATTGTCTAGCCATATTTGGGGAGTCCTAGTCCTCTTGGAATCTAAGGATTTATTATTATAATTATATTTATTATATAATTATGACATCATAATATAATTAAAGTTAAATTGCTTAACAATCCGAATTTCAAAACATTGGCTTCCATCACCGCTCCTGATAACCACCAACTGCCAGCACAGCTCCCACCACTACAGACTCACAGTATGAAGCCTTAACCAGTTCTCTGGTTGGGCCGACACGCTAGTCCTCACTCGGCCACTGTTGCTCTATTTTTTGGCAATTCTGTCTTTTTAGTATTTCAATTCTTCCTACTTTTTCAGACCAAAAGGAAAAAATTCTTCCTACTTCTCGTTACCGTCATCCATCGAATGGTAGATTTCATCAGGAAGACTTCAAAGAAAATGAGGAAGGCTTGAACATAATGATTGGTTTCTGGAATTGTTTTTCAATCTGTCTCTATTAGCAATTTTTCTCCCAACTGAACTGTTGTTCTTTGTATAATTGGAAAAATAATCTAGTTAGTAGTTAATACTAAGTGATCAGTAGTAATTTCTATAAAATTATGACATGTAGTACGTAAATGTATTAGTAATCTCAATATGTGATGTAGTGGAGAGGCTTTTAAAAAAATACTTTATAACATTTTTTCACAAACGTATATTAGTGATTTTTTTATACGCCATATGTCACAATTTAATAAGAATTGCTATTAAATACACAGCATTACCTAATTACTAAATTTTTTTCTATATAATTGTGCTTAATATGAATATGAAGGTAGATGTGTTTGACTCAACCTATAGAGAGAAGACCAATGAAAAATAATAGTGGACAAATAACAGAGTTTTTAGATTACCACACAAAATTTCTGGTCATTTTAATATTTGTTTTCATGACATCAAATGGACCAAGCATGTTAATATTTGCTTTTATTATTTGATGAAAAAACAGAAACTTGTTTTGTATAGTAAAATTTAGATAAACATCTATCATTTTCCTTTACCTAATTAATAAATCTCTATCATTTCCTTTTTATTTTTTCAGTCTAACCAAAGGAGGAATCAAACCAAAGGTTAACTCCATTTATTTTACCACCCAGCAGTCCAATTATTTTTAAGTGGGACCTTGGTTAAGGGTCTTCAAACCGATGTTTGACGTCTGAATTCCTTGACCTGCTTATTTGTAGGTCCCACGAAAGTTCATGCTTTGATCTATTTCTGTCTAGCCCTATTCGCTTGTTACGCGCGTATAATACATTCGCACGAGCATAATGTACTAGAGTTGCATTTTAAAAAGGAAAATGGGACGGCTCCATCCCCTACTTATCAGTTGATGGCTTTCATACCAGTTGGGCTCATAACTAACAGCCTCTATTTAGAGTTCAACTAATGTGAAAGCTATTAGTTAGTGAGCAAGGGACAATCAGTGAAGGTCATTGGCAAGTAAGTACGGAATAATTGTGGCTGTCTTTAAATCTTCTCTTTAAAAAAATACACACTAATTGTTGGGTAATTTATATTTACACTATCAATTGGTTGTTTGGTTTTTGAGTTTAAAAATTTTAACCGGATTTTTTTATAGAATTTTAAATTTATAAAATACATATGTCATCTAATCATTGATTTTTTTATATAAATTATTATTATTTTTTTTTATGTAGACCATAATTTAAATGTGGTATATGTAACTTTGCTTTCTATAATGTTTAAAATCTTTAGATCAAACATTTAACTAAAACCCAATTAATTTATGATTAGATCAAAATGAATAAATCTATTATTAGATTTTTACGTAAAATATTTTTAAATTCAACCTACTTAAATATTTCTATTAACATTATTTTACAAAAAATTAAGTTGATCACCTCAGATTTTGTCCATTACTCATATTCTTTTTGCATTACTTTAATTTGCAGTAGCAAGTACTTTCAATTTTGGATTAAAACAATTATTCTTTAAGGTTGTGGCATAATATTATGCTCTGAATTATATACTTTTAATTTGATAAGATTACAGATTACACATATAAATAAAAATATATATTCAAAATATTAAATATAGCACACGAGTAACATATTCTTATAAAGGTGTTCATCATATTCATAAATAATAGACAAGATATTGAATATCAAGATACTTTACGTAAAAAATTCATTCTTAAATTATTTTATTACTTTTTTATTCCTGTACCAAATACGCCTTGCATAGCAGAGGTTCACTGTTAGCCTACCTATATATAAATAGCAAAGCAAAACATTATTAAGGTTTTTTAAGGCCAAAACGCTCAATTCATTATGTACATCACCAATTCTCTATCTGATTGGTCTAAAACACAATGATGTTGTATTGCCATCTGATTGGTCATAATATTATTACTCTATCTTTTCTAACTTGCATATTTTTTTCTCCAAAAACAAAAAAAAGACTCATATTCTCTCTTATATCTTTTCCATCAAAAGGTATTCATCTATAATTACTTTCTAGTTTTTGGCATGAGTTGTGATGTTATAGTGAATTGATATGAAATTTTTTTAACCTTCCACGAATTGGTTTCATAAATTCCATTTATAGAGCTTTTTGTGTCTTTTTTTCATAATTGACCTTTTTGGATTATAAGTCAAAAAGTTATTTTTTTTAACTTTTTTGCTTTTATGAGCTACGATAAGTATAAAAAATAAAATAAAAAGCAAAAAAATTTAAAATTTTGACTTCTTGCCTTATAAACCAAAAAAAAAAAAAAACCTAGCTAAAACAGGTTATAATTAAATGTAGCAAGTATATGACTATTTGGAAAAAACATGAATTAGAAAGAAAAAATCTTAGCATAAATACATCTTCAATTTAAACTAACATTTCCAAACTTTTTATTTTAATTTTTAAAATTTTTATACATAGCACTAGCTACCAACTAGTATGTACATATTAATATAATTACAGACAAATATAGAGATAGATATAATTTTATTTTGATCCACTAAATGTGTAAAAATTTTACATAAGCGAGCAAATATGTTCATGAGACTTTTTCTTTTTATGCTTTACTTAAATTTTAAAAGACACTGCCACATTTTGATACCTATTTGCATAAAAAAAGATTCTTCATTATAAGTCACTCAAAATTAAAATCACATATATTTGTTTAAATTAATTTATTTTTCTATACTTTCATTTATGAAAAAAATAAATAGAGCAACAAAGACAAAGCAATTTGCAAAGGTTCAGTCACAACATGGGGCCTACGTACTCTCTTTTAGTATCCCATTGAAAACCTACTCCACTATATGAATAATCCTTTACGCTGTTTGTGCAGTTACTCAACTACATAACTCAGTTTTATATTAAAAAAAATAAAATAGAAATTTCAAACTCTCAAGTCTTAAGTGATTTTGTCCAAATCTTACTCAACTCACTTTTATAAAAGTTTTTTTTTTCAAACTCCTAAGCTCAAGTGATTTTGTCCAAGTTTCACTCAAACTTACAAGTGTTTTTTTTCTTTTCAAGAACACTTAAACTCAGAGGTTTACAAACTCTCTCAAATAGAGTAGATGAGGAGTATACAATGAGTAACTTTTGCAAATGTAAATAAGCAAGTTAATGCTTAATAAATAATTTTATAAGTACACAGAAAAAAAATTCAAATATAAGAACTAAGATTCAACACCTATTGTCTTGTATTTTTATTTATAAACACTATGTGGATCTTGTATTTATAATCTTGAATCAATTCCAAATGTTGATGGTTGTTAAGAGTGCATTTAATACAATTTTGGCTGCTCAGAACATTCAAAAATTCAACCGTTGAGCTCTAAATATCGACTCCTAAAATTGGATGTCGACACTTGCATCTCTCTTGCAAGCATTCTTCAACATACTATTTGTAGCTGTCAACTTCTAGAATTTGGGTGTCGACACTTCTGCCTTCCACTAACCTTTGTCAAGGCACTGTCTAAATATGTCGACTCTTGAAAATCAAGTGTCGCCATATTTGGTGCAATTTTCCAAGACTTTGCATTATGGATTGAGGAGTCAACTCCTGAGATGTCGACACTTCCACATTCGAATTCTTATCCTGAGCCATTGTGTTGGTATTAGGTCAACACATAAAACTAGAAACTCCAACCTTTTGCTAACGTTGATTAAATGACTTTTAAATCTTCAAGCTCTATAGGGATCATTCGTGTAAGACTTCCAAAGCTTTTTTTCATTATTTTTCAAAGACTGTTCATCCTCAAGAATACCTTCAATATTTTCGAGATGAAATAGGTTTCTTCAATCAATATTGAGGTTTCCATCAATTCAAAACATCTTTGAGTCATCTTGTAGAGCTTCCATGCCTTGTATTTATCTATCTAACAAATATTTATCAGTTTCAGCACCTTTAATCTTTTCAAAATAAAATAATAATAATAATTTTTTTGTAAGGTTATTTAATCAATCATTTTAGTTCATCAACCTTTAATATACTTGACAATTTTTTAATACATAGAACCTTCAATATTCTCAATATGTCAAACTTCAAATCACCACCATTACTAATATGAAATCATAATGTGATCTATACACTAAGTAAATTTATTATATTACTAACACAATATTTTGTTATAATCAAACTTCGGGCATGAAGTTAGTAGTAACTGGTTGTAGTAAAAAATAAAATTATGTTAAAATTTAAGAATTTGAACATTTGAATTTGAGAATTTGAATAGGATTTGCTCTTAATTCATGAATTGGAGCGTTATTTGTCCACCTTGATAGAAGGATTAGGTTACCTAGAATCACGTCAATAGGAGAGGATGAGTACAATTACCTTAATAGTGTTGGCCCAAAAGGCAACCTAAGAAGGGGGGTGAATTGGACTTTTCAAAACTAATTGCAATTAAGACTAATTAAAATTAATCTAAGTAATGTAACAATAACTCAAGGTTTATGCAATGCAATATAGCAATGCTAAGGACAGTCACTTTGTCCATCGCTTCACAGCAGTCGCGCCCTTGTGACGATGCGTGGCTCTAGCGTTTAAGACTTTTATTGGCAACCGAAAGTTGAATAAACACAACAGTGACATCACCACTTTTCTTTTTTCCTCTTTCTTCTTTGTCTACGAACACATTCGCTCTCTTTGAAAATCACAGACAACCAGCCTCAGTCCCCCTCTCTAGAAACTTCCTTTCTCTCTCTAAAGAGCACGGATCCACGTTGTAAATTAGAAAACCCTGCACCATGCCTTCTGCCCACCTTTTCTTCCCTCTCTAGCACACCATAAGCCACCCATGGCAGCCATGCACCCTCCTCCTCCTCCTCCTCCTCCTCCTCCTCATCTCTCTCTCTCTCTCTCTCTCTCTCTCCAGCAGTACAAACCCACCATCCAGCCCCTTTTCTCCACTTTCCCTCTCTCTTCTCATTTCTTCCGCCACCACCATGGCCCCCATTGGAGAAACCTAGTGGCTATGGCCGAAATGCATGTCACAACCGCACCTCTTCTTTTCTTCTCTACCATGGCCACGCCCATACAAACTGGCCATACCCCTTATTTCCTCCATGACAGCAGCCACCATGGCCACCGTGAGCCACCACTTTCTTGGTCTCTCCTCTCTCTCTTTCTCTCTCTCTCTCTCTCTCAAACACACACACACACACACACACACACACACACAAAGCCTCGGTCTCTCCTTTAATGAACCTATGGTTAGATTTAGTTGATTCACTTGGCATGTTTGTGGTCATGGGACACGATTAGCAGACTCACCTCCGTCTCTGTGTTCTAAAAATCCCAAACAAACCCTAATGCTATAAAATTGCATATTCTAAGAAATATAACTTGGCAAATGGGAGCACTCAATGTTTTTGTGAGATCAAATGAAAAATTGGGAAGGAAAAATATTGTATGATGAATCGAATTTCCAATAGTTCCTAATGGATCATCAAAAAGAGCATTCCAAAGGAAAGGTAAACTCCAAAGGTAGATTGAGCAATGTAGACGTTATGTTTGTTGCAAATATTAAAGGAGTTTTAATGAGAGATGAGTGAGATGTGTTGACCCAACAGGTGATCTCCACTGTTTGTAACTGATTTTGATGATCAGAAAACCTATTCATTATGATCTAACATGTTTAACTCAAGTATGCAACCTAGCTTAAATAAAGCAAATTTATGGATTATTCATGAACTATCACAGACGATCTTGCTAGCACTTCTTAAGAGTGCCAACACTGAAATGGTTATATAAGCAGAATGTGAATTGAACAAATTCAGTTTGAAGATACATGAGGTGTTGATCTTTATGGCAAGCTTAACTTGAAGACCTTCGATCCTCATGTTTCTGTTCCACTAAAAGAATTGTGCGTGCTTAGATATGTCTTTCTCAAGGGTAATTCGAAAGATGGCTAAGTGGAAAGTTTATCAGGATGTCACGCCCAGATTTTTTGCACTCGAGGAATACACACACAAGTGGGAAAAACACTGTACTCTCTCGTTAGAACTCATCCTCCTAGAAGAATGAGTGCGACTAGGTTTGAATTGAAAAATTGGTTTGAATAAAGGGCTTTTGAAAAAGATTCGGAGTCGCCACCTAACTTGATTAAGGTGAGTTAGGTCACCTAAAAACTAAGAGTAATCCGAAGACTACACTTAGGGTTTTTAGAAAACGATTTGAAAATATCTCCTCAAGAGAGGGCTTTTTAGGAAAACAGGTTGTTTGGCAACCTTTTGGAAAATATTTAAGCCCTTTTTAGAAAAATAACTCCTTTTTGGTCTTTGAAATCAGTGATCTAGGTTCGGAGGTTGGTTATGTGTAGGGAAGACGCACTAAGCTATCACCCTACCTCGCCCTTTCGGTACCTACATATCAATCTACCCTAGATTCACCTATGAGAGTCTTTAATTAACCCATGTCCAATCCTATCCACTTTGAAAAACAATGTTTGAAAACTAACATGATGCATGGTATGCAAGTGTAAGGAAAGAGAATTGAAAAATAGATTTAGAAAGAGATTGATTTGATTTGAAAATTGAAATTGGAAAGTTTGAAAATTGAAAGTAGAAATTTGAAAATAGAAATTTTGAAATTGAAATTTTGAAAATAGATTGGAATTTGAGATTGGAAAAATGTGGAGACCACACCCATGAGGGTGGAATTGAAAGTTTGGAAAGTGTTGTGACCGCACCTATGAAGGTTGCCTACGTATCCCTTTGGGGGAATCAGGTCAGTTGTAGTTCGGACCGGAGTCCGATTGAAAAGAGATTGATTTGAAGAGAGAAATTGGATTAGAAGAAAGAGATTGAATTGAAAATTGGATTTGATTTGAGATTAGAAAAGGAGATTGGAAATTGAAAAGATTGGACTTGCTTTGGAAAGATTGATTTTGGAAAAACTTGGTTTTGGAAAGATGGAGGTTTAGGAAACCTAGACTTAGGAAAGGTAGGAGACCTAGGAAAGACTTGAGATTAAGAAAGATTTGACTCGAACATTGGACTTGGAAGATTTGGAAAGATTGGATTTTAGGAAATGTTCCAATTAGGAAAGGCCCGTTTTAGGAAAGCGTCATTTTTGGAAAGTTTCAAATTAAGAGAGTTTTGAATTAGGAAAGTTTCATTTAAGAAAGTTTTGAATTAAGAAAGTTTTAGATTTGAAAAGATTTTGAAGTTTTGGAAAGTTTAGAATTCAGAAAGTTTGGAAGTTTAGAAAGATTTAACTTGAGAAAGTTTCAAATTTAGAAAGTTTTGATTGTAGAAAGATTTGAAATTTAGAAAGTTTAAGATTTAGAAAGTTTTAGAGTTTGAATTTTAGAAAATCTTGAAATTAGGAAAGGTTGGAGTTTAGGAAAAGTTTGAAAACTTAGGTTTGAAAAGTTAAGATTTGAAAAGAAGGTAGAATTAGGAAAGATTTTTATGTTCAAGTTTTTGGAAACTTAAGGTTTAGGAAAGTGGAAGTTTAGGAAGGATTTGAATTAGAAAAGATTTGGATTTGGAAGGGATTGGTTTTGGTCTCTAAAAGAAAAGATTTGACTTTGTTTTCAAAAACGGAGGATAGGATCTAGTTTCCTAAACGGGGATATTTGATTTGGTTTCCTAAAGGGAAGATAGGATTTGGTAAAGATTTGGAAAGGGAGATTCTAGAAACCCCAGTTTTGAAAAATTATAGTTTTGACATAGAAAATAGGTTTTGGAAATGTGTATAGTTTGGATGTGAAAACAAGAGATTTTGGAAACCTAGGTTTGGGGCAAAGTTTGAAAATCATGTTTTTGGAAAGAGAATTAGGGTTTCCTAATGGTTAGCTCTAGGGCTTGACTTGGACTCTAAGGAAAGAGTTTTTGGAAAGTGCGTTTTTGGAAACGAAGGTTTTCTAGAAGGGAAATCCTAGGGAGGAGTTTTTGGAAAGTGTGTTTTTGGAAACGAAGGTTTTGGAAGGAAAACCTAGAGAGGAATTTCTAGAAGGAAGATTTTGGAAAGAGAGTTTTTAGAAAGATTTTTGGGGAACGTTTTTAGAAAGTGGATTTTGGGAAGAGGATTTTGAAAAGGAGTTGAAAAAGGGAGTTTTGAAAAGCAGATTTTGGAAGGGAGTTTTTGAAAACAACTTTGGAGAGGAGAGTTTTAGGAAAGTATGTTGAAAAAGAGATTTTTAGGAAGAGATTTTTGAAGAGAGAGTTTTTAGAAGGAGTAAAAATATCTCACTTTCCTAAAGCAATTCGAACCATAAGAGGGCTAGAACCGCTTTAGGAAGGCGGTTTTGAAAGACAATAAGATTTGAAAATATAGACCCAAAAGGTCACTTTTAATGTAACACTTTCCTAAAGCAACCTTAGCCATGGAAAGGCTAGAATCACCCTAGGATTGTGGTTTTGAAAACAAGTTTTTGAAAAAGAGATTTTGATGCAATCTTGAAAACGAGTTTGAAAACGATTTTAAAAACAACTTTGAAAACGGTTTTTGGAAGATGCAAGACTATGATATGCACAATGCAATTTGGGGTCGTGAACATACAAGGCTAAGGCTTCACCACATAATCAAGGGGGCCGGACCCATGTGGTCTTTGGTTAGACTATAAGAAAGCCCCCGACACGGTGACTCTCTAATAGCCTAATCCTACACATGGACCGGGAATCCCCTTGTTTCAAGCATGCAAAGAAGGGGGGGGGAAGAGATGGGGGATTAAAATAGAGAAAACCCAAGTGGGTTAGGAGAGAGAAGAGAGAGGGGGGAAGTGCGAAAATTTAAATAGAAAACCTACCGTATGTCTTCTTTATTTTGCGCGCCTTGCTTGTCTTCAATCTTCGGTCTTCGTCTTGATCTTCTTCTTCAACCTTCAAGGATTGTCTTCAAGCTTTAGATGGCAGCTCTTCAAGTCTTCAACGGATGGTTGAAGGCTAGTGTATGAGTGTATGGGGGAGTGTATAAATGTATAGGAGGCTAGGGTTTGTGTAGGGTGGCCAGGGTTTGGAAAACCTAGGGAGGCTAAGGTTTTGGAGGTGCTCAAGCTCTGTATATCGAATTATATGTTTTTCAGGTTAAGTTTGCAGACCCCTTTCACGTTGAATAAGGCTCTGTATTTATAGAAGTTGGACAGACCTGGCGCCTATTGCAGTGGCGCCAGGGCAAAATTGCTCTTGGCGCCACTAGGAGTGGTGCCAGGCCAATTCTTGGCTTGGCGCCACTAGTAGTGGCGCCACCCACTTAGGAAACTTTATAAGTCGGCAAGCAACGTATCTTTGACTAGATTTGGGCGCTTGTACTAGTGACTACCATGCAATCTTTAGCCTGACTTCACTGGGAGTGACTCTGGAAAGTCCGGGAATGATTTGGAAGAGCCGGGAATGACCCGGAAGGCCGGAAAGGAGCAGGAA
The DNA here is from genome assembly GCA_033060915.1 of Euryodendron excelsum. Classification (NCBI taxonomy): domain Eukaryota; kingdom Viridiplantae; phylum Streptophyta; class Magnoliopsida; order Ericales; family Pentaphylacaceae; genus Euryodendron; species Euryodendron excelsum. The sequence goes on along the minus strand of CM065383.1, from coordinate 24,500,536 downwards.
CACTTAAAATAGTGTCCTGGAGGTATTTGACTTGAAAAGTGAGGACAAAATGGGTCGGAAAGGTTGACCGGGCTTTTAGGGGCAAAACGGTCAATCGGACTAGGAAGCTGCCGGGGCGAACTCGGATTGTCCCGGAAGAAGACTTGGGATCTGGAAACATTATTTAGAATGTTCACAGAGGTTGCCAGTTTGATTTCCAAAACTGGCGTGGTCGAAAAAGGAGACCGGCCCACCAAGGGTAAAACGGTCATTTTGTACCGGGTTTGCCGGAACTGACTCGGAATGATCCGGAAAGGTAAAGGAAGATTGAGAATACTATAAAAAGTATTCTCAGGAGGCTACCGGTTTGATACCCAGAGCCGGTGTGGTCGAAGAAGGAGACCGGCCCTCCAGGGGCAAAACGGTCATTTTGTACCGGGTTGGCCGGAACTGACTCGGAATGATCCAGAAAGGTAAAGGAAGATTTAGAATACTATAAAAAGTATTCTCGGGACATTACCGGTTTGATACCCAGAGCCGGTGTGGTTCCCGGGGCATTCGGATGCCAAGGGGCAAAATGGTCATCTTGACCGAAAAGTCTCGGAAAAGGTTCAAAGGACAGTTTGGTCATTTTTCACCAAAGTGGGTTAACAAACACTGGTGTTGACCTGAGTTTTGAGTGTTTTCGCCACTCTAACAGCAGTCATCGTGACACAGGGATTTGTTGCCAATTCCCTATATCGACCTATTTGTGAGTATTTCCGCTACTCTAACGGTTTTGTGAGTAGTTTCGCTACTCGGACCGTCTCGAGGAATAAACTGTCTCGAGAGTGGGATTGGAAAGGGGTCTTACCGTCTCTGCAGAGACGCACCTGGATTGGAACCGTCTCGAGGAATAAACTGTCTCGAAAGTGGGATTGGAAAGGGGTCTTACCATCTCCTAAGAGACACGCCTAGATTGGAACCGTCTCGAGGAATAAACTGTCTTGAGAGTGGGATTGGAAAGGGGTCTTACCGTCTCCGAAGAGACGCGCCTGGATTGGAAACGTCTCAAGGAATAAACTGTCTCAAGAGTGGGATTGGAAAGAGGTCTTATCGTCTCCGAAGAGACGCGCCTGGATTGGAACCGTCTCAAGGAATAAACTGTCTCGAGAGAGGGATTGGAATTGGAAAGGAAAGGACAATGCCCTTAAGGGCATTTTAGTCATTTTGCCTCTATTTGGGCCTGACAGGCCCGCGAAGCGATGGAAAGACGGAATTTGGACCTAGAGAATTGGATTCGATAGGAATATGCCCACAATGACTTAAAAACAAATCTGGACGGAGTGTAGACTGCCGAGCGGTCAAAAATGGGGTGCTTACATAGGATTGATGACAAATCGAATGATTGCTAACACCTGAAAACCTAACAAAGTAGGAAGATTTCACTATACAAGCAGATTACTGCAGTAAAATGGTGTGATAGATCAATAGCTATAAGTTGACATGGATTATCTTAAGAGGCTCTCTAAGCTATGGAGAAAATCAGGACTGTCAAGACATATCTACACCATCGAAGATTGATTGTGAAAAGGGATAAGATGAAGTCTGAAGAAAGTAACAGGAACTATAGCAGAGAATTAGATTGCTGGCACCAACTCAGATTGCTGACAATCTTGATAAAAGGCAAATAACAAACCAGACAGGGAGACAAATTGATAGCACAAGATGTATATTGCTAACAATCTTTTGAGAGATCAAATCTTAAAAAGAGTGATGCTGTAGGTTGGAAGCTCAATATGGAAGTTATAAATGACATCATCAAAGAGCAACAGCCAATATAGTGGCAAGTCGAGATTGGTGACACCAGGAAGACAATTGCTGACAAAACTACATCGAAAAATGCTTGGAATTTGATTGGCAGCACTAGTAGAAGATTACTGACAATCTTGGTAAAAACCTGAGATTTGAAAATACGCTCCAACGGTCGAAATTTTCAAAACTGTTTTAGCCATTCGCGTATTAAATGCTCCTCCAACGGCTCTAATGGGTATTTCTTGTGAGAGACGATAAATATATGAGTTCAAACTCATTTATGGGTAAGAGATAAGGATCTTAAAAGTGCAAAAATTCAAAAGCCCTAAATTTCCTCACTTCTTCGCAATTATCATCTACCGAGAGAATTTATTGAGTTGTAACTTGCATTATCTTCACTTCTAAGAGTCATACTGATTGTTATGTAACTGTATTACCTCAAAAAGGTTGTTGTAACCTTTGTAAGCTTGAGTGTAGTTTGACAACACTTGAAAAATCGAGAGCTGGGTTGAAGCTTCTCGGTTGAAAGGATTTGGAGTAAATCCTTGAATGTATTAGTGAGCTGGGCACTAGAAGAAACTAGTAGTTGTATAAGAAGAAGATTACATAGTGGAACCACTCGAGAGGAACGAGGAAGAGAGGACGTAGGCAAGGTTTAAGCGGAACCTCTGTAAATTTCTTGTTCCCTGTTCTTATTTGCTCATATGTGTGTGGATGATTCTTGTTGAATGATTGTGCTTGATATTATTGTTTGACAACAATCTTATTGCATGTGTATCTCATCTCTTGGTTGTTGATATTTCTAAACTCTGCTTGTAATCTAATTGGAAAAATTCAGCAATTTTAGAGGATCCCAATTCAGCCCCCCCCCTCTCTCTTATAATCTTGGGATTGTGGTCTACTACGTCACCCCAAGATCTCCTTGAAGTCTTCTTCCACTATTTAATATCCAATTATAAGATGGAGGCTAGTTGAAGTGCCTGGTATTGACTCAAGGTTGATTCCTATGTTGATTTTGATGATAACCAAACCTTGTGTTATTTTACTAATGCATTTACTTAGTGTGCAGATTAATAAAGTTTATAATTTAGACTTAAAACTCAACTTAAGTCTAATACATGTCAAAGTGAATGCACAACAAGTTTAAGATCAAGCAATGAGCTTCAAGAGCTATGCAATGAACCAAATAGAGGATTGACGCCTATCTCTACTTCAAACAAATGTTTTATATTCGAAGAGATTGAAGGTGTTCAAATGAAGCTTGCATCAAGTATGCATAGACTCATTGAAGACTGACTTGTACTCAAGAAAGATTGAAGACTTCATTAGAATATGCAACTATCAGTTGAAGACAATTTGTTTGTTGAAGAGATTAAAAATGCTCAAGAGAAGACTTCATCAAGAATGCAAAGATCAAATCCAGATTATGTGATTGAAGTTGCTTGAGAAGAAGATTTACATTAATTATCTGATCTCTACATGGAATCTAAGTGAAAAATTCTTCTGAGATATAAAGAATCAATGTAGACAATATGCATGAAGCGATTTCATCAAGTTTGTAAAAGCCTCATTGAAGTAATTTTATAGAAGAAAGAAAAACTTTTAGCAAAGAGAAGAAATCGGCAAGGAAGCATTTTAAAGCTCTACATATTTGAAAAAGCTTGGCATTGAAAGAGAGTGTTCTACAATGAAAGAGGAAGCTTTGCAAATGAAGAAGAAGAGAACAACATTGATTTAATGAAGCTCTAACAGTTTAAAAGTCAAGAAAAGATGTATATCAAATGATTGATTCAATCCAAATTAAATAGAAGATAACCTTGATGAGTTAAAGAGATTTGATTGATTATCATACTCCAAAGAGAAGATTCCTTGAAGATCTTATACTTTTGCTGAGATGAATTGGATCATTGTAAGTAAAAAAACAAACTTCTGGGCAATGACTGAACTCATGAAAATGAGGAGTCGGCTCATGGAAACAGACGCAAAAGGCTTGAAGACAAAATGATTAATGAGTGGACGCATGGAAATAAAGAGTCGCCTCATGAACACAGAAGCAAAAGATTGAAGACCAAATGGACAAAGAGCCGACTCATAGAAATGAGGAGTCGCCTCATAAAGACAGACGCAGAAAACTTGAAGATCAAATGAACAAAGAGCCGACTCTTTGATATAAAGAATCGACTTATGAAACCTAAAGCAAGTTTTCTATATAAAGAGCAGACTCATGAAATTGAAGAGTTGCCTCGTGACTACAGAAGCAAAATGACGTGAAGACAGAATGAATAAGGAGCCGACTTATGGAGATAGTGGACAACATCTGGTAAATGTAGAACCAAAAGCGTCGACTCTACAAGCCCAGAGTCGACCCCTAGAATATAACGGCTAGTTTTTCTAACGTTATAACGGACTAGACGTGCATTAAATGAAGCCCAACAACCTCCAACGGATGAAATCAATATAGGGGTTTATATACAAGCTTCCAGCTGCATTTATAACAAGAAGAGAGATAAGAAACAAGATTTAACTGACTGATCAACTGAAATTCCTGAATATTCCTCTTGTCGTTACTTTGTGAGCTCTGATTGTATATTCTACTCTTGCTAGAGAGTTTGGGAGTCACTTGTATATTTTTATACACTTGTAAGTGAGAGTTTGAGAGTTCTCTTGAGAAAGAAAGACTCTTATAAGTTCGAATGGAGCTTGGACAAAACCACTTTGTGGCTGAAGAACTTGGGTAAAAGTTTTTATATAGTGAGCTGAGCACTTGGTCAATCAGCAACCCATTTGTAATTGGAAATTATATAGTAGAAGAAGACTTCAAAGGGATCTTGGGATGAGGACGTAGACCACGGTTTGTGGTTGAACCTCGGTAACTCTATGTGTTCTTTCTTATGCTATGTTTTCTTTTCTTCTTTTGATTACATTGCATTACATATAGATTGATCACTGTTACATTGGTTAGATTAATTTTAATTAATCTTAATTGTTATTAATCTTTGAAAAATCCAATTCAATCTTAATTGTTATTAATCTTCGAAAAACCCAATTCACCCCCCCTCTTGGGTTGCCTTTTGGGCCAACACCTAGCTCACACTCCTTGAAGTTTACACCCAAGCTTTAATGTCTCAAGAATTTTGTCTAAAATTTCTCAAACTTACACAAGTGTTTTTCTTGAACTAGAGAACACTCAAATTCCAACTCACAAGTAAATAAGGATATATAATTAAAGGATACACTCTCTATGAAGAGTAGATGCAAATTGAATAGCTCACTAAATGCCAACTCTTGAGGACAAAGAGAATTTTCGGTTCAATAATCAGAGGAATATTGTATCTCTTGTTCATAAGTGCCTTTGGAGTCTTGTATATAAAGCCCTCAATCAATTTCAGCCGTTGGTGGTAATTGGGGCTTCATTTAATGCGAGATCTGACCAATACAATGTTTCAAAATATAGTCGTTAGTGCCCAGATGTCGACACCTGTCTTCCATGTGTCGACACATCATGCTGCATTGGTCACTGACCTTCATGTGTCGATACCTCAAAACCATGTGCCGACACATCATGCTGTAGTTGGTCATTGGCCTTCATGTGTCGACACATCAAAATCATATGTCAATACCTGCAGATGTAATTCTGAAATCTTGCCCTCTGTCTTCATGTGTCGACTCATTTAACCCAGGCATGATCTTCTTTTCTTTACTTGGCCAATCTTACTTCAAACACTTTGAGCTTCTCAAGGGATCTTCTCTTTAGGGTATTAAGAAGCTTTTTCAAGGATCTTCAAATAAGTGATGTTAATTGAAAGAGCTCTAATTCAATTTTAGACTGAATTCTTCTTCTTGTTGATCAAAATTGAACAACTTTGGATGCCTACAAAAACCTCATTTTAGAGATTTCAATGTATCCTCCCAAAACTTGATCATTTCTTCTTCAAATACCTTCAATCTTTTCGAAATCAATTCATTTGAATAGATGCCATTCCTCTTCATTGCTTGTCCATGATTGAATTCTTCTTCTTATTGATCAAAATTGAACAACTTTGGATGCCTTCAAAAACCTCTTTTTAGAGATTTCAATGTATCTTCCCAAGACTTTGTAAGCACCCCATTTTTGCCCGCTCGGCAATCTTCGGTTTGACCGAATCTAGTTTTCAAACACCACAATACACGCAAGCCCAAGACGGGTCTTTCAAACTCTAATCCAGTCAACTAGTCGCTTCCCCAACCCCACAATGTCCAATTGAAGCCATAAAGACCATCATGCCTCTAGGCATTTTAGGCAGCTTTTCGAGACTAGGCGGTCTCGGGAACCAACACCATCCAGGTAGCTTCCCGAGATCGGGCGATCTCAGGGACCAACACCTTAGCAAATTCTAGACGGTTCACTTCTGGTGCCTACTAGCCCGCCAATATAGAATGTTCATCATTTGGTAGTTCTCTAAGACCAGGCACTCTCGGAGACCAACACTACCCTCACAGGTAGCTTTTTGAGACCAGACGTTCTCGGAAACCAACACCGCCCTACAGGTAACTCTCTGAGACTGGGCGGTCTCAGTGACTAACACCGCACAGGTAGTTTTTTGAGATCGGGCGGTCTCGAGAATCAACACCTAGGTCAACATCAGCGCCTGCTAGCCCGACTAGGTGAAAAATGACTAAACCTGCCCCTTGGGCCTCTAGATACGCCTTGAGAAAGTTCAAAATCCCTCAAGACGGTAATTCCACCTTTCTAAAGTGTTACTAAATAGTTTGGCATACTCAACACGCCATTCTACCCAATTCTGATCCCATTTCAACTAACTCCGATCAAAATGACCGTTTTACCCCTAGAAGCCCTAGCACAACACAAATTCCACCAAATAGTGAAAACTCTTCCGGGGTCATCCCTGAATGACCCAACACGCTTAACATAACACTCAGGTCCATCCTTGATCTTTTTTGACTAAACTTGGGCAAAATGATCATTTTACCCCTAGCAACCCAAACGTGCTCCAAAACTACACAGGACCTAAAATATTGAACAGGGGGTCTTGTCATACACCCCTGTTTAACGTAAAGTGGACCTTATGACACTAAACACTCCCGAATCAATGAAAGCCCCTTGGAGCGTCTCGCAAACACTCTACCAAGATTACATTTTCTCCCGATTCCCTAATTATAACACACCGTTAAACGACTTGAGAAATGCGTAAATTAGGTAATTCCTGAAAGTATTTCTAGAGTACTTTCCATCGGTACAATTCTATTGGAAAGATCGCTTCCTAAAAGCCCTGATCATATGGCACACAAACAGTTACTTTTGAACCCCCACGGAGCGTATCACAAATGCTTCTCAAAAATGCGATTTCATGCATACTTCTTGAGATGATATCTCACACTTTCGAACACTGTTAAGACTTTTTAAAAACTGGAAAGTTCATGAGAAACCCTAGGAGAACACTGTGGATACAACCGATTCCTTATAAACCTTCCCAATTGGCACAATTATCGAGGCAAAGTTTTAACGAATACTCTCGGTGGTGGAGCGTATACTACATGCACCCAGATTTTGATAAGATCAATCAAACTTCACTTAGCTGTTTAGATTTGGCCAATACAATGGGTGCCGCATGACATTCTACCAATGGACTAGTACGGGTGCAAGTAGTATATGCGCTTGTGTAAATTTTACACAAGCGCATGTTCTACATGCATTAGTGTCCAAAATTTTACCTATAAATATAGGCCTCCCCTTTTGCATATTCCAGAATAAAAAATTGTGGCGAAACTCTGCACAAACAGCTCCAGAAATCTGAAACCCTTCGTATACTCCCCTCTCCAAACACTTAGGTTATAGTTCACCTCACTCTAACCTATACACCTCACCTACAAGGCCCCCCATGCCATAGAAAATCTTGTTCCAACCCCTTCTAAGTTTATCCAAGATCAAGTCCAAGCATCTAATGAAGTTTGAGAGTGTTTGAAGGCAAAATATGGTATTTCTTTTTATATTTTTTGTCATCCCTTACTCCTTTCTTCTCCCTCCTAGACTATTTAGGCTATTCTCTATTTTAATCCCCATCTTCTACCCCCCATTCTTGCATGCTTGAGACAAGAGAGCTCGTAGCTCATGCCTAGGGAAAAGCTAGTGAGAGCCACCGTGTAGGGGGATCTCTCACAAGCCTACTTTAAGATGGTATGGCCTTGGAACACCTTGATTATGTGGTGTAGCCTAAACCCTTGAATGAATTCATGACCTCTTTATATATGGCTATCTTGTTCATGTTTTGTGTGCTTGGCTTTATTTTCATGTTTATGACCATGTTTTCCAAAACTTACACTATTCTAATTTCCATGCCATTTTCAAGCTCAATATTCTTTTCAAAGTGGTTCTAAGAGTTGGTCACTTGAAGCTTAGAATGAGACCCTAGGTAATCATGTCATAGAAAAGCCCTCCATTAATCCCTAACTCATAGTCTTGCATCTTTGCACTTCTACTTATATAAAAATGATTTCTAAACTTGTATATTTTAAAGGTTTCTATTCTCACAAATTTAGTGGTTGGAATGACCCCATGGAATCCTCTCTTGAGTGATCTCCCTCATTATTGGCCATAAGAGCCCTGGCTTGTTAGAATGGTTCCTTTCTCTTTCTATTCTTGCATAAAAATGATTTTCAAACTCATTGATCTCTAAGTTTCTATTCTCTCAAGTTTAGTGATTGGAATGGCCTCATGAAATCCTCTCTTGAGTTGTCTCCCTTTTACATTGGCCATAGGAATCCTAACCTGTTAGAATGGTTTCCTTTAAAAATGGTTTTCAAAATCTCTTTCTCAAAACTGGTTTTCAAAAATTCATTCTCTCCATCTTTGCATTAAAAATGATTTTCCAAGTTATCATCATTATGTCGATTTTCAAAGCTTCGACTCTTTTCAAGATAAAGGTTATAATGGCCCTAAGGAAACCTTCTTCGGAATGATTTTCAATCACCAACCATATAAACCATGGACTTTACTAGAGTCAATTTTTATGGAAATGATCTTCAAAAGGTTTGTTTACAAGAGTCATTTGCATAACATGATTTGTTTTCTAAAACTTTTTTTAAAATGCATAAAACCACATTTCAAAACCATCCTCCAACCCTAGGTTAACCTAACCCTAGTTAATTAACCCTAATTTAATTCAATCCTAGGTTAACTTGACCCTAGTTATCCAACCCTAGGTTAACCTAACCCTAGTTAGTTAACCCTGGTTTAATCCAACCCTAGGTTAGCCCAACTCTAGCCAATTAGCCCTAAGTTAATCCAACCCTAGTCCAACTTGACCCTAGTTGTCCAAACTCTGGGTTAATCTAACCTTAGTTAGTTAGCCTTAGGCCACCTTAACCCTAGGTTAACCTAATCCAAGTTAGTTAACCTTAAGTCACCCTAACCCTAGTTCGACCTAACCAAGGTTAGTAAGCTTCAAGGTTCTAACTCGAAGACCTCTTTTCAAACCCTTTTTCAAATACAAAGACCCCTCACATAACATATTTTCAAAACATCTCATTCTTGAGATTGTGAAATTCAACTCTAAGCACTTTTCCAATACCTTCATACTCTTTCTTCAAAAACACTCCCAAGAAGTTCTCTTAAACTTGTCTTGACAAGAGTGGCTAGACACTTGGCATTTTTCAAAAACCATTTTCAAAATGATTTTAAGAACTCACAACCCTAGAGTGTCTCCAACCCTTATGGTTAGGGATCTCAAGGGAAAGTGATACATTAAGTACAATCTCCAAAGTTGTCCATATTAGGGTTCTAAAAATCACTTTCAAAAGCTTTTCGAAGACAAATTTATTAAAACACTTCAAAACCCTACCTCCAAGATTTTCAACACAAGACTTTAAAACTTTCTTAAGTTATTTCAAAGCACTTCTAGAATTCCCTCGAGTAGTTCCAAAAACATTTCAAGACACTTCAAAACCCTATTTTAAGAGCGCTTTTCAAAAACTTTCAAGTTCTAATCCAAAAACACTCCAAAATCCAATTCCAAATCAAAACTCTCAAGTTCTCTTTTTTCAAAGACCTCAAAGCGTCTTCAAAAACTTTTCAAAGGCCTCAATGTGTCTTCAAAACATTCCAAAGACCCCAATGTACCTCTTTTCTATCGGGCTCTTGCCCAAACTACGAATGACCTGATTCTCGCCAAATGAGATACGTAGGCAACCTAAAATGTTGCGCTCATAACTTTTATTTCAACTCAAGTCCTTTTTTCAAAACTCTCTATCAATTTAAGATTCTTATTTCAAATTCCTTCAAGACTTCCATGTTTTTAAATATTTTTCTCAAAACTTGCAGCATGCATCATTCATTCAAAAAGTGATGACCAAACCCCGTTTCCAAAACTCTAAAGTGGATAATAGTAACCGGTTATTCTAGTGAGTGTACAAAAGCGTGATTAGACATGTAGGTACCAAAAGGGCGGGGTAGGGTGATGATCTTAAGATATTTTTCCTACACGTAACCAACCCCTGAGCCATAGATTTCTATTTTTGAAGACCAAAATTGGAGTCATGTTTTCAAAAGGGCTTTCTAAAAGTTGTCAAGACCTCTTTTCAAAAACCTTCTTAAGAAGGACATCTTTAAAAATGATTTCGAAAAACTTAAGTTTAGTCTTCGGATTATACTTAGTTTTAAGTGACCTAACACATGTTTAACTATGTTAGGTGGCAACTCCAAACTTTTTCCAAAAGCCCGTGTTTAAGTCAATTTCAAGATCAAACCTAGTCGCACTCGTCTTCGTA
>CM065383.1:24447500-24487500 GCA_033060915.1 Euryodendron excelsum | reverse complement strand
GCATTCTCTTTCTCTTCACCATCTCCTCCTTCTTCTTCATTTTCCTTGCCATCATTTTGTCTGTTTTCCTCTTCCATTCCTTCTTCAGCCTCATTTACACCTTCTTCTTCACCCTCTTTTTTACCTTCTTCATCTTCTTTGATTTCTTCATTTTTATCATTTTTTTCTTCTAAGTTTTCTTCCTCTCCTTCCTCATCTTCTTCCTCTTCATCTTCTATCATTTTTCCTTTTTTCTTTTCTCAGCATTTTCACTTCTTTCTTTAGTTCTCTCACTTTTCGTTCAATAAACATCATTCTCATGGCAGCAATATCTGCCTTCTTGTTCAGTTTCTCCAAAGATTCCGTCATTTGTTTCATAAACTCAGCCATACCCCCTTCACTTCCTTCAAAGTCTTGAATGAGATTTCTTTTGGCACTCCTTGCCCTAGAGGTACTCTTAGTTGTAGTATTTTCCTTTGAAGCATCACTCTCTGAAGGTTTCTTCGTGAGTTTAGGAGTCCATTTGTTGTTTTTCAGGACATACCCCATCCTTTTAAGAGTGTTTTCATTATACTCATCACTAATGGACTTTGGGGTTCTCTTCTTCTCATTCTTCAAATCTATCTTGAAATATTTAAAGAATTTGGTCAAAAAGATCCCATATGGCAAGCTGATTTTGGCAAGTGTGGCTTTAAACATGTGATCTAATATGAACAAAGGCAAGTCTATTTTGGTGTCAATCATATATGCTGTCGCGCCCAGATTTTTCGCACTCGAGGAATACTCACCCAAGCGGGAAAAATGCTGTACTCTCTCGTTAGAACTCACCCTCCTAGAAGAATGAGTGCGACTAGATTTGAATTGAAAAATTGGTTTGAATAAAGGGCTTTTGAAAAAGATTCGGAGTCGCCACCTAACTTGATTAAGGTGAGTTAGGTCACCTAAAAACTAAGAATAATCCGAAGACTACATTTAGGGTTTTTGAAAAACGATTTGAAAATATCTCCTCGAGAGAGGGTTTTTAAGAAAACAGGTTATTTGGCAACCTTTGGAAAACATTTAGCCCTTTTTTTTTGAAAAATAACTCCTTTTGGTCTTTGAAAACAGTGATCTAGGTTCGGAGGTTGGTTACGTGTAGGGAAGATGCACTAAGCTATCACCCTACCCCGCCCTTTCGGTACCTACATGTCAATCTACCCTAGATTCACTTATGAGAGTCTTTAATTAACTATAGTTCAACCCCATTCACTTTGAAAAACAATGTTTGAAAACTAATTTATCATGATGCATGATATGCAAGTGCAAGATGAAAGGATTGGAAAATAGAAATTGATTTGATTTGAAAATAGATTTGAAAAGATGGAATTGAAATTGGAAACTTTGAAAACTTGGAAATAGGAATTTGAAAATAGAAATTTTGAAATTGAAATTTGAAAATTGATTTGAATTTGAAATTTGGAAAGATTTTGGAAACCACACCCATGAGGGTAGAATTGAAAGTTTGAAAAGTATTGTGACCGCACCTATGAAGGTTGCCTACGTATCCCTTTGGGGGAATCAGGTCAGTCGTAGTTCGGACCGGAGTCCGATTGAAAATAGAAGGTTTGATTTGAAAAGAGATTAAATTAAAAATTGAATTTGACTTGAAATTAGAGGAGGAGATTAAAAATTAAAATTGAGAAGATTGGACTTTGATTTGAAGATATAGATTTTGGAAAGACTTGGTTTTGGAAAGATGGAGGTTTAGGAAACCTAGACTTAGGAAAAGGTAGGAGACCCAGGAAAGACTTGAGAATTTAAGAAAGATTGGATTTAGGAAATGTTTGAATTAGGAAAGGCCCGATTTAGGAAAGCTTCGAATTTGGAAAGTTTCATTTTTGGAAAGTTCCGAGTTGTGAATTAGGAAAGTTTTGGTTTAGGAAAGTGTCATTTTTGAAAAGTTTGAATTTAGGAAAGTTTTATTTTTGGAAAGTTTTGGAATTATGAAAGGTTAGAATTAGGAAAGTTTTGAATTAAGAAAGTTTTGAATTTTGGAATGTTTGAAAAAGGGAAGTTTCAATTTTGGAAAGTTTTGAAAACCAGGAAGTTTTGAAAATAAGAAAGTTTCGTTTTGGGAAAGGTTTGAAAAAGGAAAGTTTTCAATTTAGGAAATGTTTGAATTAAGAAAGTTTCAACTTAAGAAAGTCTTAAATTAAGAAAGTTTTGAGTTTAGAAAAATCTTAGATTTGGAAAGATTTGAAGTTTAAGAGAGTTTAGAATTTAGAAAGTTTTAGGTTTAGAAAGATTTAACTTAAGAAAGTTTCAAATTTAGAAAGTTTTGAATTTAGGAAGCTTAGAATTTTAGAAAGATTTGAAATTTAGAAAGTTTAGGATTTAGAAAGTTTTAGAGTTTAGAAAGATTTAAGATTTTAGAAAATTTTAGAGTTTTAGAAAATCTTGAAAATTAAGAAAGGTTTGAATTTAGGAAAGGTTTAAAAGCTTGAATTTAGAAAGTTAAGATTTGGAAAAGGGGTTGAATTAGGAAAGGGTTGAATTAGGAAAGATTTGAAAGTTGAGTTTTAAAATTTAGGAAAGATTTTTATGTTCAAGTTTAGGAAACTTAAGATTTAGGAAGGATTTGAATTAGGAAATATTTGGATTTGGAAGGGGTTGGATTTGGTTTCTAAAAGAAAAGATTTGATTTTGTTTCAAAAAACGGAGGACAGGATCTAGTTTCCTAAACGGGGAGATTTGATTTGGTTTCCTAAAGAGAAGATAGAATTTGGCATGGATTTGGAAAGGGAAATTCTAGAAACCCTAGTTTTGGAAAATCGTAGTTTTGACGTAGGAAATAAGTTTTGGAAACAAGGATAGTTTTGATGTAGAAAACAAAAGAGTTTGGAAACCTAGGTTTAGGGCAAAGTTTGAAAATCATGTTTTTGGAAAGAAAACTAGGGTTTCCTAATTGTGGGTTCTAGGGTTTGATTTGGGTTCTAAGGAGAAGGGATTTTTAGAAAGTGCGTTTTTAGAAACGAATATTTTCTAGAAGGGAATCCTAGGGAGGAGTTTTTGGAAAGTGAATTTGAAGAGGGAGTTTTTGGAAAAAGATTTTAGGAAAGAGGGAGTTTTGAAAAGTGCGTTTTTAGAAATGTGTTTTTTGGAAAGAAGATCCTAGATGAGAGTTTCTAGAAGAAAAATTTTGGGAAGAGAGTTTTTGGAAAGAGTTGTGGGGAACGTTTTTAGAAAGTGAATCTTGAAGAAAATATTTTGGAGAGGAGTTGAAAAAGAGAGTTTTGAAAAACTGATTTTGGGAAGGAGTTTTTGAAAACAATTTTGAAGAGGAGAGTTTTAGGAAAGTATGTTGAAAAAGAGATTTTTAGGAAGAGATTTTTGAAAAGAGAGAGTTTTTAGAAGGATTAAAAACATCTCACTTTCCTAAAACAATTCTAGCCATAAGAGGACTAGAACCACTTTAAGAAAGTGGTTTTGAAAACAAGGTTTGAAAATATAGACCAAAAGGCCACTTTTAATATAACACTTTCCTAAAGCAACCCTAGCCATGGAAAGGCTAGAATCACCCTAGAATTGTGGTTTTGAAAACAAGTTTTTGAAAAAGAGATTTTGATGCAATTTTGAAAACAAGTTTAAAAAAACGCTTTGAAAAACAACTTTGAAAACGGTTTTTGGAAGATGCAAGACTATGATATGCACAATGCAATTTGGGGGTCGTGAACATACAAGGTTAAGGCTTCACCACATAATCAAGGGGGCCGGACCCACGTGGTCTTTGGTTAGACTAGAAGAAAGCCCTCGACACGGTGACTTTCCAATAGTCCAATCCTACACATGGACCGGGAATCCCCTTGTTTCAAGCATGCAAAGAAAGGGCGGGAAAGAGATGGGGGATTAAAATAGAGAAAACCCAAGTGGGTTGGAGAGAGAAGAGAGAGGGGAGAAGTGTAGAAAATTAAAGAGAAAGCCTACCTTGTTTCTTGTTGATTTTGCGCGTCGTGTAGTCTTCGATCTTCGGTCTTCGGTCTTGATCTTCATCTTCAGTCTTCAAGGATTGTCTTCAAGCTCTGGATGGCTGCTCTTCAAGTCTTCAGAGAGTGGTTGAAGGCTAGTGTATGAGTGTATGGGGGAGTGTATGAGTGTATAGGAGGCTAGGGTTTGTGTATAGTGGCTAGGGTTTGGGGAAAACCTAGGGAGGCTAGGGTTTTGGAGGTGTTCGAGCTCTGTGTATCGAAATATAGGATTTTTAGGTTAAGTTTGCAGACCCTTTTCACGTTGAACGAGGCTCTGTATTTATAGAGGGAAGACAAACCTGGCGCCTGTTGCAGTGGCGCCAGGCCAAATTCTACACTAGCGCCACTAGGAGTGGCGCCAGGCCATTTTTTGGCTTGGCGCCACTACTAGTGGCGCCACTACTAGTGGCGCCAGCCAATTAGGAAAGATTTAAGGTTGGCAAGCAACGTATCTTTGACTAGATTTGGGCACCTGTACTAGTGACTACCATGCAATTTTTAGCCTGGCTTCACTAGGAGTGACTCCAGAAAGTCCGGGAATGATTTGGAGGAGCCGGGAATGACCCGGAAGGCCGGAAAGGAGCAAGAACACTTAAAATAGTGTCCTGGAGATATTTGACTTGAAAAATGAAGATTGGATGTGTCGGTAAGGTCGACCGAGCCTTTAGGGGCAAAACGGTCAATCGGACTAAGAAACTGTCGGGGCGAACTTGGATTGTCCCGAAAAAAGATTTGGGATCTGGAAACATTATTTAGAATGTTCCCAGAGGTTGCCGGTTTGATTCCCAGAGCCGGCGTGGTCGGAAAAGGAGACCGGCCCACTAGGGGCAAAACGGTCATTTTGTACTGGGTTTGTCGGAACTGACTCGAAATGGTCCGGAAAGGTAAAGGAAGGTTGAGAATACTATAAAAACTATTCTCGGGGCATTACCGGTTTGATACTCAAAGCCGGTATGGTCGAAGAAGGAGACCGGCCCTCCAGGGGCAAAACGGTCATTTTGTACCGGGTTGGCTGGAACTGACTCGGAATGATTCGGAAAGGTAAAGGAAGGTTGAGAATACTATAAAAAGTGTTCTCGGGGCATTACCGGTTTGATACTCAAAGCCGGTATGGTCGAAGAAGGAGACCGGCCCTCCAGGGGCAAAACGGTCATTTTGTACTGGGTTGGCCGAAACTGACTCGGAATGATTCGGAAAGGTAAAGGAAGGTTGATAATACTATAAAAAGTGTTCTCGGGGCATTACCAGTTTGATACCCAGAGCTGGTGTGGTTGAAGAAAGAGACCGGCCCTCTAGGGGCAAAATGGTCATTTTGTATCGGGTTGGCCAGAACTGACTCGGAATGATCCGGAAAGAGAAGGGGAGGTTGAGAACACTATAAAAAGTATTCTCAGGAGGTTACCAGTTTGATACCCAAAGCCGGTGTGGTTCTCGGGGCGTTTGGATGCCTAGGGGCAAAATGGTCATCTTGACCGAAAAATCTCAGAAAAGGTCCTAAGGGTAGTTTGGTCCTTTTCCACCGAAGTGGGCTAACAGCCACTGGTGTTGACCTAGGTTTTGAGTGTTTCCGCCACTCTAACGGTGTGAGTATTTTCGCTACTCGGACGGGGTTGAGTATTTCCGCTACTCGGACGGGGTTGAGTATTTCCGCTACTCGGACGGGGTTGATGATTTGGGAGTATTTCCGCTACTCGGACAGGGTTGAGTATTTCCGCTGCTCTAACGGTTGAGTATTTTCGCTACTCTAACGGCTCTGTGAGTATTTTTGCTACTCTAACGGTTGAGTATTTCCGCTACTCTAACGGCTCTGTGAGTATTTCCGTTACTCTAACGGTTCTGTGAGTATTTTCGCTACTCTAACAGTTTTGTGAGTAGTTTTGCTACTCGGACTGTCTCGAGGAATAAACTGTCTCGAGAGTGGGACTGGAAGGGGTCTTACCGTCTCCGAAGAGACGTGCCTGAATTGGAGCCGTCTCGAGGAATAAAATGTCTCGAGAGTGGGATTGGAAAGGGGTCTTACCGTCTCCAAAGAGACGTGCCTGGATTTTGAGTGTTTCCGCCACTCTTAACGATTTTGTGAGTATTTTCGCTACTCCAACGGTTTTGTGAGTGTTTCCGCCACTCTAACGGTTTTGTGAGTGTTTCCGCCACTCTAACGATTTTGTGAGTAGTTTTGCTACTTGAACCGTCTCGAGGAATAAACTGTCTCGAGAGAGGGATTGGAATTGGAATAAGAAAGGACAATGCCCCTAAGGGCATTTTGGTCATTTTGCCTCTATTTGGGCCTGACAGGCCCGCGAAGCGATGGAAAGACGGAATTTGGACCTAGAGGATTGGTTTGGATTGGAATATGTCCAAAATGACTTGAAAACAAGTCTGGACGGAGTGTAGACTGCCGAGCGGTCAAAAATGGGGTGCTTACATATGCCCATAAGAAGAACAATTCATTGTCAGAAATGTACTAATATTTCCCAACCTTAGGAATAAATATAATGCAAGCAAATTGATGAACTAATCTCAGTTCAAGAGGCAAGTCATTGGCCAGAGGCTGTATACATTCATCCATTTCTTTCTCATAAAGAACTTTTAATTGATCTTTTCTCGACATATAATCTCTATATACTTCTCTTCCAAGGCTAATATTGAGAATTTCTCTATTAACAGTTCTAGTCAAGATGAAAGTCACACTTTTAACATAACTTACAATATATACATTTTCATATTCCCTTTCAGTATTAGAATAAAAATGGGCAACAAGGTCAGCGTATATATCATCCCTTAGGGTTGTCATGAGTTTCCAACCTAAATTCCCAAGTTTTGAGTTCAAATCAAATTTGTGCTTATCAAAGAATGTGTAATCCACCCATCTACCATTGAAAACCTTCCTAAGAGAGAAAGCTATATTATGCCTCTCTTGAGTTTTGTCCTTACTAAAATATAATTCGTTCCTTTCTAGGTTTGTGGAGGATCTTGACTCACCCTTTTTGGTTTTCTTCTTCTTCTCCTTATCCTTGCTCGATTGCCCCTTGTACTTCCTCTTCCACCCTTTTGAAGTTGAAGGGTCGACACATCTAGGGCTTTCTTGCCCTTACGTGATTTGTCGGATTTGGGTGCTATAGAAGGATTAATGAAGGTTAAGAGAGGTTGGGGATGGATCGGTTAGGGTTTTAATGGTGTTTGAATGAGAGATTTTGAGGATTGGTTGGTAGCGGTTGGTTTGGTTCGAAAAGGGAGGGACAGAAATAAATAGAGTGTGAGAGAGAGAGAGAGAGAGGGGGGGGGGGGGGGGGGAATTTCATATGACGTTAAAACAGGGGTGTTTTAGATATCAAGACACAATGCATGTGTCGACATATGGACTTTAGGTGTCAACACATGGGTTCTAATTCATCTTAAACTCTTTGTTCTAATGTGTCGACACATAAAAATGATGTGTCAACACCTTAAGACAAATAGTGCCAGATTGGATATCTATGAACTCAGGGGTCGACTCCTTGTCTAGAGAAGATAATGTGTTCTAATATGAGCATGCAATGAATTGTAATAACACAAAATGCATTTCATACAAACAATCAACACACTTGATTATCTTTCTCATCATTGTCCAATTTTGTTGAAGTACTCATTCGAGTACTTACATGTTTTGCATCTTTCATGTCAAACTATTTGATTAAATCCTTGATTTATTTGGCTTGGTTGATAAAAATACCTTCCTTTAATTGCTTGATCTGAAGACTGAGAAAGTGATTGAGCTCTCCCATCATACTCATCTCAAATTCTTCCTGCATACACTTGACAAACTTCTTATAAAGCAACTCATTAGTAGCACCAAATATAATGTCATCTAGATATATTTATACTAAAAGCATTTTATTATTTCTAATCTTAATAAAAAGAGTAGTGTCAATCTTTCCTCTTGAGAAACCATTTTCAATCAATAATTTGCTTAATCTTTCATACCAAGCCCTTGGAGCTTGCTTCAAACTATATAAAACTTTTAATAATTTAAAAATGTGATTAGGAAACTTTGGATCTTCAAATCCAAGAGGCTGCTCAACATATACTTCTTCAGTAATAAAAAAACCATTTAGAAATGCACTCTTAACATCCATTTGACAAAGTTTGAAGTTCTTAAGACATGAAAATACAAGCAACATTCTAATGGATTCTAATCTAGCTAATGGAGCATAAGTTTCATTAAAATCAATGCCTTTCTCTTGGCTATTGTTGCACCCTGATTTTTTTGCACTCGAGAAAAATACACATAAGGGGAAAAAATATAGTACTCTCTCGTTAAAACTCATCCTCCTAGAAGAATGAGTGCGACTAGATTTGAATTTGAAATTGATTTTGAATAAGGACTTTTGAAAAAAGTTTGGAGTTACCACCTAACTTGATTAAGGTGAGTTAGGTCACCTACAACTAAGCACAATCCAAAAATTACACTTAGGGTTTTTGAAAAGATTTTGAAAACTTCCTCAAGAGAGGGTTTTTAAGAAAATAGGTTGTCTGGTAACCTTTGAAAATTTTTAAGCCCTTTCTGAAAATAACTCAATTTGGTCTTTGAAAACAGTGATCTTGGTTCGGAAGTTGGTTACATGTAGGGAATATGCACTAAGCACTCATTATACCCCACCCTTGCGGTACCTACATGTCTATTCACCCTAGGTTCACTCATTCAAAATCTTTGATTAATAAATGTCCAATACTATCCGCTTTAAAAAAGAACTTTTAGAAAGAAGTTTGACATGATACATGATATGCAAGTGCAAAAATTTGATTTGATCTTGAAAGTAGATTTGAAAAGAACTTGATTTGATTTTGAAAATAGATTTGAAAAGAAGATTTTGAAGTTTGAAAGAAAGTTTTAGAAATTGTAATTGGAGATTCAAAAATAGATTTTAGAATTAGAAAATTGAAATAGATCATGGAATTGGAAGTTTGAAAAAAGATGTGCAAATAGAAACTTGAAAAAGGTTATGACCGCACCTATGAGGGTTGCCTATGTATCTATTTTTGGGAATCAGGTCAATCATAGTTCGGACAAGAGTCCGATTCAAAATAGACACTTTGAGGTTTTCAAAAGTTTGATTAGAAAAAAGAGTTTAATTTGAACTTTGAATAAGAGACTTGAAATTGAACTTGGAATAGAACTTGAGGAGTTGAAATTATTTTGATTTGAAAAGATTGAACTTGGGTTTGATTTAGAAAGATTGAGATTTTGAAAACATTCTGACTTAAATTGAAATTGGAAAACCATCTTGGTTTAAAAAAGAGTTTTAGAAAATGGTTGAAGCTTCCTAACTTTAGGGTTAGGGTTGAACTAGGGTTTAGGCCTCCTAGGGTTTAGGTTACCTAAGATTGGAACATGTAGTTGAATTGGAAAGGATTTGATTTAGATTTGAAAAGTTTGATTTTAGAAAGTTGGATTTAAGAAAGGTTCGAATTAGAAAATGTTCAAATTAGGAAAGTTGGATTTAAGGAAGATTTGAAAAGAGATTCGATTTAATTTAGAAAACACTTGACTTGGAATATTTTGGAAAGTTAGGGTTTAAGAAAGGTTGCACTTTTGAAAGCTTTGAATTAGGAATGCTTCAAAAATACAAAAGTTTCATTTTAGGAAAGTATCAAATTAAGAAAGTTTCATTTTAGGAAAGTTTTGGATTTGGAGAGATTCCAACTTTGGAAAGATTTGAAATTTGGAAAGTTAGAACTTAAGAAAGTTTTGAAATAGGAAAGTTTTGAATTTAGAAAGATGTGGACTTAGGAAATGTTTGAATTAAGAAAGATTTTACTCCTATTTCTTAAAGCAGAAGATTTTATTTCCAAAAATAGATGATTTGATATGGTTTCTAAAATTGAAGGATTTGATCTACTTTCCGAAATGGGAAGATTGGATCTAGTTTCCTAATTTAAAAGATTGAATTTAATATGAAATTAGAAAGGTTGAATTTTGAAAATATAGAATTTGGAAAGTTATGATTTTATGTGTAGAGATTTGGAAAATCTAGGATTTGACATGGAAAATAGTTTTGGAAACCTATGATTTTTACTAAAAGTGGAAGTCATGTTTTTAGGAAAGACAATTAGGGTTTCCTAACCATGAGATCTAGGGCTTGACTTGAACTACAAGAGAAAGAGATTTTGAAAAGTAGATCATTTGAAGAGAGTTTCTAGGAAGGAAACTTGAATATAGTTTTTAGAAAATGAATTTTTGAAGAGAACTTTTAGAAATGAGTTTGAAAAGAGCTTTTTAGAAAATAGATTTTTGAAGAGAGTTTTTAGGAAAGAGTTTTTAAAAAGTGGATTTTTGAAGAGAGCTTTAGAAAGTATTGTGAAAAGCAAGTTTGAAAGGGGTTTGAATATTAACTTTTGAAATCTTTTGAAGGTCTCACTTTCCTAAAACGATTCTAACCATGAAAAAATTAGAACCATTCAAAGTTGGTGGTTTTGAAAATAACATGGACTTGAAATATAGACCAAAATGATGACTTTAAATATCAGACTTTCCTAAAAACAACCTTAACCATGGAATAGATAGAATTATCTTAAGATTTTGGTTTTGATGAAAAACAAGCTAGGATTTGCACAAAATATATGGACCTCGATAGTCACAATAAATATAACACTTTTCTAAAGCAACTCTAACCATGAATAGGTTAGAATTACTCTAGGAGTGTGATTTTGAAAACAAGATTTTGAATACAAGTTTGAAAGATGATTTTGATGCAAACTTTGAAAACAACTTTTTGAAAACAATTTTGAGTAGATGAATGAATATGATATGCATAATGTGTTGGTCCAAAAAGCAACTCAAGAGGGGGGTGAATTGGGTTTTTTTAAAGATTAATAACAATTAAGATTAATTAAAAGTAATCTAAGCAATGTAATAGTAATCAATCTATATACAATGCAATGTAATCAGAGAAAGAAAAGAAAATAGAGCATAAGAAAGAACACATAGATTTACCGAGGTTCAACCACAACCCGTAGTCTACGTCCTCACCCCAAGATCTCCTTGAAATCTTCTTCCACTATGTAATCACCTATTACAAATAGACTGCTGATTGACAAAGTGCTCAGCTCACTATACACAAGAACTCCTCACCGAGCTCTTCAATCTCCAAGTGGTTTTGTCCAAGCTCCACTCAAACTTACAAGAGTTTTGCTTTTACAAGAGAACTCTCAAACTCTCAATTACAAGTGTATAAAAGTATACAAGTAACTAACACACTCTCTAGCAAGAGTAGATATTATAATTTGAGCTTACAAATGAAGACAGGAAGAATATTCAGTGTTTTCAATGAATCAGTCAGTTTGATTTCGTTTTTGTCTTCAATCTCTTGTATAAATGCAGCTGGAAGCTTGTATATATACTCCTGTATTGATTCCATCCGTTAGAGGTTGTTGGGTATCATTAATGCACGTCCAGTCTGTTATAATGTTAAGAAAAATAGCCGTTATATCCAAGGAGTCAGTTCCAGGTTTGTGGAGTCGACACTTTTTGCTTCTGCATTTACCAAATGTTGTTCACTGACTTCATGAGTTCGCTCTTCATATCAATGAGGCGACTCTTTGTTCATTCTGTCTTCACATCTTTGGCTTCTGCTGTCATGAGGCGACTCTTCATCTTCAGGAGTCTGCTCTTTGTTCATTCGATCTTTAGCCTTTTACTTCTGTTATCAAGAGGCGACTCTTCATCTTCATGTGTCCGCTCATTGATCATGTCATCTTCAAGCCTTTGCGTCTGTCCCCATAAGGCAACTCTTCATTACAATAAGTCCACTCATTATCTACTTGGTCTCTAGGCTTTTTGCTTCTGTGATCAAGAGATGACTCTTCATTTTTCATGAGTCCACTCATTGTTCATTTTGTCTTCAGGCCTTTTACTTCTGTGATTAAGAGACGACTTCTCATTTTCATGAGTTCCCTCATTGTTCATTTTGTCTTCAGGCCTTTTGCATCTGTGATCAAGAGGCGACTCCTCATTTCCATGAGTTCCCTCATTGTTCATTTTGTCTTCAAGCCTTTTACTTTTGTGATCAAGAGGCAACTCCTCATGTCCATGAGTCCCCTCATTATCCAAAAATCTGCTTTCTGACTTCTAATGATCTAGTTCATCTTAGCACAGATTTAAAATCTTCAAGGAGTATTCCTTTGGGGTATGATGATCAATCAAATCTCTTTAACTCATCAGAGTTAGCTTCTATTCAATTTGGATTGAATCAATCATTGGATATTGATCTTCTCTTGACTCTCAAACTATCAAAGCTTCATTCGATCAATGTTCATCTTTTCTTCTTCATTTGCAAAGCTTCCTTCTTTCATTGTAGAACACTCTCTTTCAATGTCAAGCTTCCTCAATTGCATAGAGCTTCACAAGCTTCATTTTTGATTTCTTCTCTTTGATTGCAATTATTCTTTCTTCTTTAAAATCACTTGAATGAGGCTTTTGCAAACTTGATGAAATCTCTTCATACATCTAGTCTTCATTGATTCTTTATATTGTAAAAGAATTCTTTACTTGGATTCCAGGTAGAGATCAGACAATCATTGTGAGTCATCTTCTCAGCAACTTCAATCACATTATCTTGAATTGACCTTTGCATTCTTGATGAAGTTTTCTCTTGAGCATTTTCAATCTCTTCAACAATTAATTTCTCTTCAATTGATCTTTGCACTTCTTCAACTAATCTTTGCATATTCTAATGAAGTTTTCAGTTTATTTTGAGTGCAAATCAATCTTCATTCAATCTATGCATACGTGATAGAAGTTTCATTTGAACACCTTCAATCTCTCTGAATGTAGAACATTTGTTTGAAGTAGAGATAGGAATTACTCTTCTATTTGGTTCATTGCATAGCTCTTGAATTTGTTATACATTCTTTTTGACATGCATTAGACTTAAGATTGAACTTTAAGTCTAAATTATGAACTTTGTTAATCTGTACACTGAATAGATTCATTAGTAAAATAACATAAGGTTTAGTTATCATCAAAATTAATATGGGAATTAACCTTGAGTCAACACAATGTACGTAGGGTTGTGAACATACAAGGTTGGCTTCACCACATAACCAAGGGGGCCGAATCCACATGGTCTAAGGTTGAATTAGAAGAAAGCCTCCGACCCAATGACTTTCAACAATCCTTCCTGCACATGAATCAGGATTCCCTTGTTCCAAGCATGCAAGAAAGGGGGGAAGAAGATAGATGATTAAAATAGAAGAAAACCCAAGTGGGTTAGGATAAAGAAGAGAGAGCGGGAAGTACGTAAACATAAAAAAAAAAGCCTACCTTGTTTTCTTCTTGTTTTGTTTTCTTTATTTGCTTTGCTTTGCTTGATCCTTGAGAGCCTCTAATTTGTAGCACCTTGAGTCTTCAATGGAGGCTTGTGTATAACTGTATGAAGTGTGTATAAATGTTAGGGTTAAGTGTATGATGACTAGGGTTTGGAGAGACTAGAGAGGCTAGGGTTTTGGAGAGACTTCGAGCTCTGTAACTCAAAAAACAAAGTTTTTGGACTGAGTTTGCAGCCCCTTTCACGCAGTGGGAGACTCTGTATTTATAGACAAAAGATTGACCTGGTGCTTGTTGTAGTGGCGTCAGGCCAAAATTTCCTTCTGGCGCCACTAGGAGTGGCGCTAGCCATTTATGAAAGTTTGAAGGTTGACAAGCAACATATCTTTCAATCCTTGATATGCAAGTCAAAAGATTTAGGGGCCTGTATTAGTGACTACCATGCAATTTTTGGCTTGGCTTCACTAGAAGTGACTTCGGAAGGTCCGGGAGTGTTCTGGAAGGCCGGGAATGGTCTGGAAGGCTGGAAATGGGTAGAAACCCTTGAAATAGTGCCCAGGGGTAACGGACTTGAAAAACAAGGTCAATATTGTTGACCGAACTATTAAGGGCCAAACGGTCAACTAGACCGGAAAACTACCGGAATGGACTCGGAATGACACATGAGAGGACTTGAAGGTTGGAAACACTATCTGGAGTGTTCCAAGGGAGTGCTGGTTTGATACCCAAAGCCAGTGCTATTGAAAAAGGCAATCGGCCCACTAGGGGCGAAACGGTTATTTTGCATCGAGTTTGCCGAAATAAACTCGGAATGATCCAAAAAAGCTATTTGAAGATTGAGAATACTATTAGAAGCATTCTTGAGAGGTTACCGGTTTGATACCTAGAGTCGGTGTGGTTCCCGGAGGCACTCAGATGCCTAAGGGCAAAATAGTCATTTTGACCGAATGGTCTCGGAATTGATCTGGAACCGACTGGAAGGCACTTAAGCATGTCAGATCGTCTTCAGGATGATCTTGGAATGGTGGACTTACCGCTTTGAGGACTTAGATACTTTCTTGAGAAGCGTATTGGAAAGGCCCAAGGGGCAATTTGGTCATTTTTCACCAGAATGGGCTAGCAAGCACTGGTGTTGACCCAGGTTTTGAGTGTTTCCATCACTCTTACAGTCTATGATGAGTTGGTTTCCAAAGGTATCTTGTTCTTTGGTAAACGTGTCATAGCCGAGAGGCAAATTTGGTCTCATGACGTAGGGGTTTTAGTGGCAATTCCCTATGTCGACCTATTTGCAAGTGTTTCCGCCACTCTGACGGTTCGCATTCATTTCGGAGACTACCTGATCTTGGGAAGCTGCTAGGTGGACTTATCGTCTGAGAAATCAACTTTCTCGAAAGACGGGCTAAATAATGGACATTCTTTATTAGCGGGCTAGCGGGTGCCAAAGGTGGACCGTTGTACCACCTCAGGGACTTGGGTTCCATCCCGGTCGACAGGTTTGAAGGGACTTACCGTTCCGAAGATTTTTTTTGAAAAACGTGCCGAACTGGATGGACTTACCGCCTTATGGATCAACTTTCTCAAAAAGCGTGCCAAATTTGATCTTGATTGAAATTGGATTTGAAATTGATTTTAAGATTGAAATGGAGACTTACCGTCTCTAGGACGATGTGCCAACTAGAATTGGACCGAGTAATGTCCCAAGGGTATTTTGGTCAGTTTCCTCTATTGGGTCCAGCGGGCTCGCGAAGCGATTGATTGATTTAATTGAGTCTAGAAAATCGATTTAGACTTTGAATGTGTTTGTTTCGGTTTTGAATATAAGTCCAGTTGGACCGGAGATTACTGAGCGGGCAAAAATGAGGTGCTTACAACTACCCCTCTTTTTTTGTCTTTGTTTGACAAAGACAGAAAACAATAAAGTAAGAGTTCCATATTGACCGTGAGGCAATTGGAGGGATGAAATTTGAAAATTCCTGAAGACTGGAGTAATTGGAATTTGAAATTTTGAGTTTCAAAACTAGATTGTTTGAAATTTTGAAATAAGAAATTTTAAAAACTTGATTTTGAAATGATTTTGAAGTTGAAATTGATTATTTAAAATGATTTTAAAATCACTTTCTGAAATATGTTGATTTGGATTTGACTTGAAATAGCGTGGAAAACCTTTGAAACTTGGAATAAAACTTTTGAGGAAAAAGTTTGAAAGCCTAGAATTTTGAAATGAAAATTTTAATGAAAGAGTTTGAAAAGCCTAGAATTCGATTTTGTAATAGCACTTTTTGCGAAGAAAGTTATGAAAATTTTTGCAACATTTTTTAGAATAGAACTTTTAAAGGATAAAGCTCGAGAAACCCTAAAATATATATATATATATATATATTTTTGGGGAGAGTGGGGCCTTTTTGGTAGAGCAGACCCTAAGAAACTTAGACAAAATTTTCGAAATGAGGAAAGAGTTAGAAAATTTTGAAATAAAATATTTTTGATGGAAAAAGATATAAAACCTTTGAGGGTGAGGTCTTTTTGGTAGAGAAGACCCCAAGAAACTCGGAAGAAATTTTCCAAAATAAGGAAAGAAAATTTTTGAAAATAAATCTTGTTGAAGGGAAAAAGAGATAAAACTTTTGAGAGTGGAGCCTTTTTGGCAGAGAATGCCCCGAGAAACTCGGAGGACCCTAAAAATATCGAAAGAAAAAGTTATGAAAAATTTTTGTAAATGGAATTTTGGATAAAAATTTGAGTGAAACACTTAGGAAATTTTTTAAAATGGATTTTGAATTTGAAAAACTTCGAAATCGATGAAAGTTTGGATGGAGGAATTTTTTAGGATTGAAACCTTGAAAATTTTTGAAGATTGATTTTGAAGAAGACTTTTTGGAGGAAGAAATTTTAGAAAACCTTGAAACTTGATTGGAATAGAAATCTTTTAAAGCAGAAGCTTGGAAAAGTTTTGAAATGGACTTTAATTGAAACTTTTTGAAATTTGATTTTGAGAATGAACTTTGAATTTTGATTTCGAAATAACTTTGAAAAGGGGAGGTCAAAGGAACTAAGAATTGATTTTTGAGACAAACCTTTAAAAGAAAAAAAAGTTTAGAAACTATTTTGATTTGAAATTTGGACAAAACGTGTAAAAAATTCTTTTTGACTTGAAACTTGTGAATACCTGAAGGCAAAATATTTAGTAAACTCATTTTAACTCAAAACTTGAACTTTTTAAGACAAAATGTACAAAAATTCATTTTGAATTGAACCTCTAATTTTTTTTGGTAGGAAATTCATTTTGATTCGAAACTTGAATTTGTTTTTTCAAGACAAAATGTGTAGAAAATTCATTTTGACTCGAAATTTGAATTTTTTAAAGAGAAAATGTATAAAAAATTCATTTTGACTTAAAACTTGAACTCTTTGAAGACAAAATGTATAGAAAATTCATTTTAACTTAAGATTTGAAATCTTTTGAAATGGGAAGGTTTAGAAAAATCATTTGAAATCGAAAGTTAAAACTTTTTGAAGAGATAGTGTAGAAAATTCATTTCAAGGTACAGCTTGATATTCTTTTCTTTCCTTTTTTCCCTTTTTTTGTGCATATTCTTTTTTTTTGTCGTCTCTCTCTCTCTCTCTCTCTCTCTTCCTTTTTTTTTTCTTTATATTTTTCGGGTTGATGAGTTCTTATCTTTTCCCTTTTCTTCTTCCTTACCTTTGGGATGATTGACACGAGAGAGGTTGCTTTGCTGACTGAATTTGGAGTTGAGTGGGGCACGACTAAAAACTAAACTGACGATGACAAGTGCTACTCTGGCTGAGAAGATGACTACTGTTGTTGATGCCTGGGCTAATAAGGATGATTGGGATGCTCGAATGACCACATTAATTGATGTTGAGTCTGAGCTGGGGCTTGTCTAGGTGGTTGATGCAAGAGATAATGATCTACGTCGGGGGCAATAATGAGATCTACTTCGGTTGAGTAGAGGACTAGCGTTGCTGATGAGGAGAGGGTGGCCTCGATAGGGCTACTATAGAAGATGCCCTAGATGAAGCTGTTGGAGATGTTGAGACTGCCCCTGCCAGAGTTGATGCTAAGGTTGAGGCTGATGTAGCTTTTTTAGCAGGCCCTATGGTCGATGTCTAGCGTTCCATCTAGTGGAATAATACTCTTCTGGGGGGAATTAATGCTCTGTCTGGCGGAATTATACTTTTCATGGGAAATCCAAGGTTGATGTCTTGAAACTGCTACTTCTTGAATCAACATTTCATCTTGCGGAATGATGCCCCTTTAGGGAAGTCCAAGGTTGATGTCTTGAAACTACTACTTCTTGAACCAACACTCCGTCCTGCAGAATGATGCTCCATTGGGAAAGTCCAGGGTTGATGACTTGTAACTGCTACTTCTTGAACTAACACTTCGCCTTGCGGAACGATGCTCTTCTAGGGAAGTCCAAGGTTGATTGGAGAGGTCGAGGGTAGGCCATTGCCCCGTTCTCTATTTCTTGTCGGCTATGGAAGGCTGGGCTTTCTGAGGTGTATGCCGGTGTTGGAGATGTCTAAGGTTACTTGGAAGCAGGGTGGCTTTTTAGCTCCTTTTTGTGCTTTGCCTAATTCCTTGTTTCCTATTTGAGAAAGAGAGAGAGACATAAAATAAGTTTTTGTGCAAAAACAGTTTACTCATGCCAATTCTAAAAATGCACAAGTAAAGGGGCGAATGCATGTTTATACTTTTTTGATGAAGGGCCTATACATGAATTGAATTGAATGCATGTCATACTTTTTTTGATGAATGCATAAGTTTATATAAGAATTGAATTGAATGCATGTCGTACATTTTTTTTCTTTTTTTTATGAATGCACAGGTTTATACAAGAGTGGAATTGAATGCATGTTATGCCTTTTGATAAATGCATGAATAGATACAAACTACAAAAGAATTTAATAGATGTACAAATTATACACGACATGGATGCAATAGTACTATATGTATATAGGTTATTTACGAAGAATGTCCCAGGGCCCATACTCTCGGGATTTTGTTTCCCTTCTAGGATTCTGCCCCATTCGATTTTGTCCCATTTTCATCGGGGTGTGACAGCATTTGCACCATTCTCTAGGGATCTTGACCGTTTGGTTTGCCATCTACTATCTTATCCCTACTTTCTACAGGGTTACTGTTTGGGGTTTTTTTTTAACCTCACTTGGTTTTCTCTCTTAGATTTCCAAAATGCTACCGTGGCTTGAGCGACAACTCACATGCCCTTTGCAAAGCAATAAATAGCTTAGCCCTTAATTCGAGAAAACTTCTTCTAGGACCGTAATGCAGGCTGGGTTTAGGGGTTATAAGAAAAGAAAGAATATTTAGGCTCAAAGATTTTCTTTTAATGTGTTGTTTAAACCAAAACCGTCTGAGCATACTTTAGAGCATGAGATTGCCCCTGCAGTCCTCTCCAGTTCTCCTTTCTCATCCTACTTGTCTTGGTATTGTTCAGGCTTATTTGGATTAAGTAATTTTCTTTGATCAGAAAGGACTTTAATTTGGACTGTAACGTAGGTTAGGTTAAGGGGTTAATGAATGAAAGGGTATAAAGGCTCAAACATTATCACAGTGGGATTTTGAAAGACCATTGATTATCTTTGGCAATTTAACTTCTATTCCCTACTTTCTTCTTTCTTTCCAACTCTTTTTGTTCTTCTAAACCGTTCTCTGCCTTCTGATAAGGATTTTCTCATCAAGAAATTTGTTTCTAAGTCGACTTTTAGAGATGCCAACTTTTTCATTTATATATTTGGATGACAATATCTTTCTTTGAAGATCACCACAAACACAATATCTTCTTTACTAGAGACGCCTTCGATGCCATAACTTCTTGAAAATCACCACTTTCATCGTTGCTCATTAGTTCCTACTCAAGGCTGCCTTAACCCAGTGTGGGCGTTGATCATCTGGTCAATTTTCTTGAAAAATGGAATTGGCTCAAGTGGGCTTTGCAAAGGGATTTTCTTGGTGTATGGTAACAGAATTAAGGGCCTCTCATCATTTCAAATTGAATTGCTTAGTCCATAAAGCCTTTATACAAAATTTAGACAATATTCCTAGAGATGGTTGTAAGCACTCCTTTTTTGCCCGCTCAGCAATCTCTGGCCTAATCGAGCTCACTTTTACACATCATATGCATATTCAGACTCTAACCCGCCTTCTAAACTCCAATTTAGTCCACCGGTCGCTTCTCGGGGCCCATTTGAAGCTAAACGACCATTTGGCCTCTAGGCATACAATTGCCTCTAGGAACCACCCTGGCTCTGGGTATCAAACCGGTAACCTTCCAGGAATGCTTCTAATAGTATTTTTGACCTTTTGATGCATTTTCAGATCATTCCGAGTCAATTTCGGCAAGCTCGGTGCAAAATAACCGTTTTGCCCCTAGTGGGCCGGTCGACCATTTCAACAATCCTGACATTCTTTTTCAAACTTGTTATACTATTCTAAGGGTTTCTACCCATTTTCTGCTTTTCGGCCCATTCCCAACCTCCCAGATTATTTTCGGACTTTTCGGAATCACTTTTAGTAGAGTCAAGCCAAAAATTACATGTTAGTCACTAAGATAGGCGCCCAAATGTTTTGCCTTGTGTGCCAAGGGTCAAAGATATGTTTCTTGATGCCTTAAAAGGTTTCCAAAGTGGCTGGCGCTACTAGTAGTGGTGCCAAGCCAATATTTGGCCCGGTGCCACTTCTAGTGGCGCTAGTGTATTTTTTGGCCTAGTTCCACTCCTAGTAGAGCCAGTGTATTTTTTGGCCTGGCGTCACTAGAATGGTGCTAGTGTATTTTTTTATCCTAGCACCACTACAATAGGCGCCATGTCAGTTTAAGTTCCCTATAAATATAGACCATTCCCCCTACATAAAAGGGTCGGCAATCTAACTATAAAAACTCTGTCTCTTGATATACAGATTTCGAACTCTCTTAGAACTCTTCAAACCCTAGCCCTCCTAGGCCTCTTCAAATCCTAACCCTCATACACTTTAACCCTAGCATACATACACTCAATACACGCCTATACGAGCCTCCAAGCTGATCATTGAAGATTCAAGGTGCTCTAATCTCAAGTCTCTTGAAGATTAAAGCGACGTAAAGCAATAAAACAAGCAAGTCAAAGAAGACACAAGGTTAGCTTTCTATTTACATTTATGCAATTCCCCCTTCTCTCTTCTCCCTCCTAACCCACTTGGGTTTTTTTTTTTCTATTTTAATCCCCTATATTCTTCCCCCCCTTTCTTGCATGCTTGAAACAAGGGAATCTCTAATCTAGGTGTAGGAAGAATGGTTGAAAGTCACCGTGTTTAGGGTTTTCTTCTAATTCAACCTTAGACCACGTGGATTCGACCCCCTTGATTATGTGGTGAAGCCAACCATATATGTTCACGACCCTACTTGCATTGTGCATATCATACTCATACATCTCTTCCAAATCATTTTCCAAACTTGCATCAAAATTTCTTTCAAAACTTGCATTAAAAATCTCTTCTTTCAAACTTGTTTTCAAAATCACAATCTTAAGATAATTCTAGCCACTCCATGGTTAAGATTGTTTTAGGAAAGTGTCACATAAGTTTTGGGTGTAAACCCTAAAATCGATTTTGTCAAATTACAATTCTAAGGTGATTCTAGCCATTCCATGGTTATGATTGTTTTAGGAAAGTGTTATATTAATGAGACCAATATGGTTCATATTTTCAAATCTTTGTTGCTTTCAAAATCACAATCCTATAATGGTTCTAATCTTCCTATGATTAGAGTCGTTTTAGGAAAGTGAGATATTTTTAGAGTTTTGTGAAAGTCCATATTCCATTCCCTTTCCAAATCGCTTTTTTAAATCTTTTTCCAAACTTCTTTTCCAATCTACTTCCTAAAACGCTTTCAAAAATTTTCTTCTAAAAATTTTCTTTCCAAAAGTTCCACTTTCCAAAACTTCTTTCAAAACTCCTTTCCAAAAATTCTCTTCAAAAATTCATTTTCTAAGAGCTTCTTTCCAAAAAAGCTCTCTTTAAAATTCTACTTTCTAAAAATGCTCTTCAAGTTTCCCTCCTAGAAACTCCCTTCAAAAGATCTACTTTTTAAAAACTCTTTTTTCTTGAAGTCCAAGCCAAGCCCTAGAGCCAATGATTAGGAAACCCTAATTTTCACTTTCCTTTTCTACATCAAATCTTAGATTTCCAAAATCTCTTTTCTACACCAAAATCATAGCTTTCCAAATCAAGGATTTTGAAAACTCTACTTTTCCAAATCTGTGTCAAATCTAATCCTCCAACTTAGGAAACCAAATCTAGTCTTCCAATTTAGGAAACCAAATCAAATCTTTCAATTTTAGAAACCAAATCAAATCATTAATTTTTTAAAATAAAATCAAATCTTCAACTTTAGGAAATAGGAATCAAATCTTTCTTAATTTAATCCTTTCCTAATTCCAAACTTTCCTAATTTCAAACCTTTCCAAATTTAAACTAACTAAATCTTAACTTTTCAAATATTTCTAAATTCAAAACTTTCCTAAGGTCAAATCTTTCTTAAAATGAAACTCTCCTAAAACGGAACTTTCCTAATTTGAAAACTTTCCTATTTTGAAACTTTTCAAATTCAAAGATTTATAAAATTCAATCTTTCTTAAACCTTAACTTTCCAAACCCTTTCAAGTCAAATGTTCCAGCCATGTCTTTTCCAAGTCAAATCTTTCTAAATCAAATCAAATCTCTTTCCAAACCTTTCTTAAATCCAGCTTTCCTAATTCGAATTTTTCGAAATTCAACCCTTTCCTAAATCCAACTTTCTAAGTTCGAACCTTTCAAGTTTAAATCAAACCTTTCCAATTCAGTTATGTGTTCCAATCTTAGGTTACCTAAACCTTAGTTCAACCCTTATCCTAAGTTAGGAAGCTTCAACTCCTTTCTAAAACTTTTTTCTAAACCAAAATAGTTTTTCAATTTCAATCTAAGTCAAAATGTTTTCAAAATCTCTTTCTTTCCAAATCAAGTTCAAGTTTTCTTTCTAAGTTTAAACCCTTCTTCAAGTCTAAGTTCAATTTCAAATCAAGTTTCAGTTTCAAATCTTCTATGTCAAATTCAAATCAAATCTCTTTTTCAAATCAAACTCTTTTCAAATCAAATCTCTTTTCAAAATGAAACTCTCTTTAAATCAATTTTTTTTCAAATCAAACTTTTCAAAACCTCAAAGTGTCTATTTTCAATCAGATTCTTGTTTGAACTACGACAGACTTGATTCCCAAAAAGGGATACGTAGGCAACCCTCATGGGTGCGATCATAACTTTCTTCAAATTTCTAATTCCACAACATTTTTCAAACTTCCAATTCTATGATCTATTTCAAATTTCTAATTCTAAAATCTATTCTCAAATCTCTATTTCCAATTTCTAAAACTTTCTTTCAAACTTCAAAGTCTTCTTTTCAAATCTATTTTCAAAATCAAATCCGCTTGTCAAATCTATTTTCAAAATCAAAGTCCTTTCTTGTACTGGCATATCATGTATCATGTCAAACATCTTTTCAAAATTCTTTTATAAAGTGGATAGTTTTGGACATTTATTAATCAAAGATTCTGAATGAGTGAACCTAGAGTGAATAGACATATAGGTACTACAAGGGCGGGGTAGGGTGATCGCTTAATGTGTCTTCCCTACACGTAACCAACCTCCGAACCTAAATCACTATTTTCAAAGACCAAATGGAGTTATTTTCAAAAAAGATTTTACATTTTTCCAAAGGTTGCCAAACAACCTATTTTCTTAAAAATCCTCTCTTGAGGAAGTTTTCAAAAACCCTGAGTGTAATATTCAGATTGTGCTTAGTTTTAGGTGACCTTACTCACCTTAATCAAGTTTGGCGGTGACTCCAAATCTTTTTTAAAATTCCTTATTCAAAATTAATTTCTAATTCAAACCTAGTCACACTTGTCCTTCTAAGAGGATGAGTTCTAACGAGAGAGCACTGTGTTTTTCTCACTTGTCTTTTTTGTCTGTGAAAATCAGGGTGCGACAATGGTGTGTTTCTACCAGTGAACCCCTACATATGTTATCAAATCAATTACTCTGTGTTTACCCTAATATGGGGGATGGTTCTTGGTTTGGGGATATCTGAATAGAAATCACTTACTGCTCTAGTGGGCTGAGCAAAGGGTAGTGTTTATTTCTTATTGGATTAATAAAACAATGGCTTCTCATCATTTTGAGAACTCGGCTGCCCATCGCTTAGCCAGGATATCACTCTAGTGTCGCCTCTTCAATAAAATCCACACCACTTTCTTGGGACTGCCTTCCTCCTATCTTTCACTCTCTCTTTGTCTCTCGAAGGTTTTAACCCCCTTGGAGTGGGTTGCCCATGCTATCCCATCCTTCGAGTTGAGTCATTACAAAATGGGAAAGAATCCCTAAAAGCAATAATCATCCACAAGAGTATAAGATAAAGAGGATAAACTGAAAACTAATTCTTTTTTCATTTTGAATTATGATGGCATGACATGTAATAAGAAGATATGTAAGAAATAGAAAGGTAGAAAGAAAATAGACAAATTTTGTGGAAATCTCCCTTTTCTTGTGGGCCCTTTGGTGAGAACCCTTAATAGGGTTTTGGAACTATGCCAACCTCCTTGGTGCTTCATTCGCCAAGTGTATCAACGAAGAGCGAATTAATAGATCTTTTACGACATTTGGCATGCATTTGGAAGTTAGAGGATTCTGTTGCGGTAATGCTTGGATCTGACCGGACTTTGCAAATGTTGAAGTCCTCTTCTGCATGGATGGTGATTGTCATCCCATGGCGCGGAGTTAGTTCCTTAGAGCTATTGTCTTGTTGATGGATGGTTAGTTCTTCTTACTTCTTAATGTAGGCTCGGCCTTTTCCAATAATCGGGCTTATCTTTGCATGAGTTTGAATTGGGTGGGATGTTAGAAGAGTTCCATGAGTTCAATTATGCTCGTTGACTTGAAAAAAAAAAGGGAAAAGAAAAACAAAACACAATTAGCATGTGAAGTTGAAAGTTTTATGCGGTGCATATCCTATGGAGGTCTCTTCTTTGAGGAAATCTAAGCATGATGCTGAGTCCATTTTGGAGATAGAGTTTTGCCCCTATTATGCAATACAATACCTCTTTGGCATGAGCTGGTTGATGATTTTTTGTTTGGGCAATCTCGCCTCCACGGACGGAGAGAGTTTTGGGCCCCTCTCGAGAGATGGTTCTATGCATGTCATGAATCCTTAAGGTTGAGGAACCCTTAGGAGTTTTGGTAGGTTTGATTAGCATAAGATTGGATTGCTCCTTTCTATCTATGGTTAATTAAATGTATGAGAATACAATGACTTGAGTCTATTGGAACTCTTGTCTTAGAATATATATGGATACATGTGCATAATGAAAATGAATATGTGAGAGTCATGATAATAGTAAATGAATGGTTTAGAAGAACCCCTTCTTATCTTGCTTCTGCCCTCGATTTTCTTGGTACTGGGAAATAAAGGGGGAGAATAGAAGACAAGAAATAAAACATAAGTTAGTATCTTGAGTTGAAAGTTTTTATGCAATGTATGTCCTAGGGGTGCCCCTACTTTGAGAGGGAAACTAAACATGATGCATTTGGCTCACTTTTTTGGAGATAAAGGTTTTACCCCTGTATGTAGATACCTTGCCGTTTGAGTGGGAACATATATTCATTCATGAAAAATAAAGAAGTAAATTGAACTTTAGAGTTTAAATATAACGGAATTGAAATACATTTTAATAGGGGGGAAGGGAACAATTTCCTTAGGACTTCCACCTATCTACTTCTACATTTGAGATCATAAACTACTCTTGAGTCTTCGGATCCATCTTCTTTGATGTTGAGGAGGTCATTGAGAAAACTTGTTTGATTGCCCCTTGTCTTCTTGGCAATCCTATCTCCGTGAGCATAGAGGGATTGGGGCCCCTCTTATGGAATGACTTGAAATGCATGCTATGAATCTCTTAGAGTTACATTGGGAACCCTTAAGATTTTGATAGGTTTAATGTAAGGGAAAGTGAACTTGGTGTCACTCTATTTGGGGTTGATCATATGCATGAAGATGCAATGACTTGGGTTACTTTGGAACTCTTATCTTGGCATGGAATATTGAATGCATGAACATGGATGCATATAGTAGAGAGAGAGAGAGAATGTATTTGTAAAGTAAACATGGATGCATGAGCAGTTATACAGACATTATAACAACAGGAATACAAGCATTACAACAACAAGAATAAACAAGTTTAAAGGAAAGTAAAGTAGTCGCCCTTTCCCCCATGGTTTTGAAAACGACATGCGTGTCTTAAATTCGGTAGAGGTTCGACTATGCATGGTGTCTATATAAGCATGAGGTTGAGGGTTTGCTAATGCTTCCTAAGAAGGCTCGGTTCCCAGATCTTCAAACCTAGGCCTACTCCCCGAGGTGATCGGTTGGTGATTCGAGTGGGGGAACTATCAAGAGGCCGTAGGCAAAGAAACTGACACAGTAACTTGCCCACAACTAATATACCATTCCCCCTTTCTAACTAGAAGGGACATTGCAAGTAAAGAATGCAAGTATGCAAATGCTTGTGCACAATGTAGTGCGTGTATGAGATTTTGAAAAGCGGAGGAAAAAGCCCAATAACTCCCAGCCATCCTGTCCATTCCATACATTCATGACATACATAGCAGTTAATATAACATGAAACAAAATGTGAACAAAGGTCCACCTACAAAGATAAAGATGCAAAAGTCAGTACTTGAATGATAAGCTTAATGTAAGATTGAATAATTGAATGTAATTGAATGCAAGTAGTGAAATATTTTTGAAAACAACTTGGAAAAACTTGATTTTGAAAGTTGTTAATATGGATAGAATTGAAAAAATGAATCAAAGACTCCAAATAGGTGAGGGTGAATAAACATGACAATGGCCTAACCCTCTAAGTGTTTCCAGTGGAGTCACCAGCTGTCGCGCTCCAATTTTTCGCACTCAAGAAAAATATACACAAGTGAGAAAAATACAGTACTCTCTACTTTCTCATTAGAACTCATCCTCCTAGAAAAATGAGTGCGACTAGATTTGAATTTAAAATTAATTTTAAATAAGGGTTTTTGAAAAAAGTTTGAAGTCGCCACCTAACTTAATTAAGGTGATTTAGGTCACACACAGCTAAGCACAATCTGAAGAATACATTTAAGGTTTTTGAAAAGATTTTGAAAACTTCCTCAAGAGAGGGTTTTTAAGAAAATAGGTTGTTTGACAACCTTTGGAAATTTTTAAGCCCTTTTTGAAAATAACTCCATTTGGTCTTTGAAAACAATGATCTAGGTTCGGAGGTTAGTTACGTGTAGGGAAGACGCACTAAGCCATCACCCTACCCCGCCCTTGCAGTACCTACATGTCTATTTACCCTAGGTTCACTCATTCAAAATCTTTGATTAATAAATATCCAATACTATCCGCTTTAGAAAAGAACTTTTAGAAAGAAGTTTGAAATGATGCAAGATATGCAAGTGCAAGAATTTGATTTGATCTTGAAAATATATTTGAAAAGAACTTGATTTGATTTTGAAATTAGATTTGAAAAGAAGATTTTGAATTTGAAAGAAAGGTTTAGAAATTGGAATTAGAAATTCAAAAATAGATTTTAGAATTAGAAACTTGAAATAGATCATGAAATTGGAAGTTTTAAAAAGATTATGCAAATAAAAACTTAAAAAAGGTTATTACTGCATCCACGAGGGTTGCCTATGTATTCATTTTTGGGAATCAGGTCAATTGTAATTCGGACAAGAGTCCGATTGAAAATAGACAATTTAAGGCTTTGAAAAGTTTGATTTAAAAAGATTTGATTAGAAAAAGAATTTGATTTGAACTTTAAATAAGAGACTTGAAATTGAACTTGGAATTGACTTTGATTTGAAATAGAACTTGATGATTTGAAATTGATTTTTATTTGAAAATATTGAACTTGGACTTGATTTGGAAAGATTGAGATTTTGAAAACATTTTTGACTTAGATTGATGTTAAAGAACTATCTTGATTTAAAAAGCAGTTTTAGAAAAGGGCTGAAAATTCCTAACTTTAAGGTTATGGTTGAATTAGGGTTTAGGCCTCCTAGGGTTTAGGTTACCTAAGTTTGGAACATGTAGTTGAATTAGAAAGAATTTGATTTAGATTTGAAAAGTTCACTCTTAGGAAGTTGGATTTAGGAAAGGGTGGATTTTGGAAAGTTTTGAATTATAAATGTTTCAAAATAGGAAAGTTCCATTTTAGGAAAGTGCCAAATTAGGAAAGTTTTATTTTAAGAAAATTTCATTTTAGAAAAGCTTTGAATTTAGAAGAATTCATTTTAAGAAAGTTTTGGATTTGAAAAGATTTGAATTTTGAAAAGTTCGAACTCAGGAAAGTTTTGAATTAAGAAAGACTTTATTCTTGTTTTGTTAAAATAAAAGATTGGATTTTATTTTTAAAAACTGAGATGATTTGATTTCTAAAATTGAAGGATTTGATTTAGTTTCCTAAAAGGGAAGATTTGATCTAATTTCCTAATTTGAAAGATTGGATTTGACATAGAGTTGGAAAGTTTAGACTTTTGGAAACTAGAATTTGGAAAGCTATGATTTTGTGTAAAAAAAAGATATTTTTGGAAATCTAGGATTTGATGTAGAAAATAGAAGTTTTCAAAATCTATGATTTGAGGCAAAATTGGAAGTCATGATTTTATGAAAGAGAATTAGAGTTTCATAACTATGGAATATAGGGCTTGACTTGGACTTTAAGAAAAAGAGATTTTGGAAAGCTTTTGAAGAGAGTTTCTAGGAAGGAGAGTTGAAGAGAGTTTTTAGAAAGTGAATTTTTGAAGAGAACTTTTAGAAAGTACTTTGAAAAGTAATTTTGAAAGGGGTTTGAATATGGACTTTTGGAACACCTTTTAAATGTCTCACTTTCTTAAATAATTCTAACCATAAAGAGATTAGAACCATTCTAAGTTGGTGGTTTTGAAAACAATATGGATTTGAAATATGGACTAATATGATTCCATTGAATATCACACTTTCCTAAAATAACTCTAACCATGGAATAACTAGAATCATCTTAAGATTGTGGTTTTGATGAACAGGAATTTAGGGTTTATACCCAAAATATGGACCTTGATGGTCACAACGAATATAACACTTTTCTAAAACAACCCTAAGAATGAATTGGCTAGAATCGCTCTAGAAGCTTGATTTTGAAAACAAGATTTTGAATGCAAGTTTTGAAAGATGATTTTTATGCAAACTTTCAAAAACAACTTTTGAAAACACTTTTGAAGAGATGTATGAACATGATATGCGCAATGCAAGTAAGGTCGTGAACATACAAGGTTTAGGCTTCACCACATAATCAATGGGGCCGAATCCACATGGTCTAAGGTTGAATTAAAAGAAAGCCCCCGACATGGTGACTTTCAATAATCCTTCCTACACATGGATCGAGGATTCCCTTGCTCCAAGCATGTAAGAAAGGAGGGAAATAAAATAGGGGATTAAAATAGAAGAAAACCCAAGTGCGTTAAGAGGAAGAAGAGAGATGGGGAGTACATAAACATAAAGAGAAAGCCTACATTGTTTTCCTCTTGTTTTGTTTGCTTTTTGCTTTGCTTTGCTTGATCCATAAGAGCTTCCAAGTTGCAACACTTTGGGTCTTCAATGGAGGCTTTGTAGGCTTGTGTATAAGTGTATGAAGTGTGTATAGATGTTAGAGTTAAGTGTATGGTGGCCACGGTTTGAAGAGGCTAAAGAGGCTAGGGTTTTGGAGAGACTTCGAGCTCTGTAATCCATAGAGCAGAGTTTTTGGACTGAGTTTGCGGACCCCTCTTCACGCAGGGGAAGACTCTGTATTTATAGACAGAAGATTGATCTGGCGCCTGTTGCAGTGGCGCTAGTCCAAATTTCTTTTTGGTGTAGGCCAATTTTTGGCTTAGTGCCACTACTAATGGCACCAGCCACTTAGGAAAGTTTTATGGTCAGTAATCAACGTATCTTTCAACCCTTCATACGCAAGGCAAAAGATTTGGGCGCTTGTATTAGTGACTACCACGCAATTTTTGGCTTCGCTTCACTAGGAGTGACTCCGGTGTCGCGCCCAAATTTTTCGCACTCGAAGAATACTCACACAAGCAGGAAAAATGCTGTACTCTCTCAATAGAACTCACCCTCCTTGAAGAATGAGTGCGACTAAGTTTGAATTGAAAATTGATTTTGAATAAAGGACTTTTGGAAAAAATTTGGAGTAGACTCCTAACTTGATTAAGGTGAGTTAGGTCACTTAAAAACTAAGAATAATCCGAAGACTACACCTAGGGTTTTTAGAAAACGATTTTTGAAAATATCTCCTCGAGAGAGGGTTTTTAAGAAAACAGGTTGTTTGGGAACCTTTAAAAAACATTTAGCCCTTTTTGAAAAATAACTCTGTTTGGTCTTTTGAAAACAGTGATCCTAGGCTTGGAGGTTGGTTACGTGTAAGGAAGACGCACTAAGCCATCACCCTATCCCGCCCTTTCGGTACCTACATGTCAATCTACCCTAGATTCACCTATGAGAGTCTTTAACTACCTAATGTTCAATCCTATTCACTTTGAAAAATAATGTTTGAAAAGAAACTAACATGATGCATGATATGCAAGTGCAATAAAAGAAAGAATTGAAGAATAGATTTGGAAAGAGATTTGATTTTATTTGAAAAGGAAGAGATAGAAGTTTGAATTTGGAAAGAAGATTTTGGGAATTGAAAATAAAGATTTGAAAATAGAAATTTGAAAATTGAAAATTTGAAAATAGATTGGAGATTTGGAAAGATTTTGGAATTTGAAATTTAGAAAATATGGAGGGATTTGAAATTTGAAAAAAGTTGTGGAGACCGCACCCATGAGGGTGGAATTGAAAGTTTGAAAAGTGTTGTGACCACACCTATGAAGGTTGCCTACGTATCCCTTTAGGGGAATCAGGTCAGTCGTAGTTCGGATAAGAGTCCGA
This sequence comes from Euryodendron excelsum, assembly GCA_033060915.1. NCBI lineage: Eukaryota > Viridiplantae > Streptophyta > Magnoliopsida > Ericales > Pentaphylacaceae > Euryodendron > Euryodendron excelsum. The sequence goes on along the minus strand of CM065383.1, from coordinate 24,457,171 downwards.
TTGAAAATATAAGAGTTAATTTGAAAGAAAGAGATAGAATTGGAAATTGAATTAGAAGATTGAGAGATTGAACTTTGATTGGAAGATTTGAGAAGACTTGACTTTGGAAAACTTGGTTTTAGGAAACCTAGACTTAGGAAAAAGAGAATTTAGAAAGGACTTGAGATTTAGAAAGATTTGACTCGGATGTTGGACTTAGAAGATTTAGGAAAGGATTGGATTTAGGAAATGTTTGAATTAGGAAAGTGTCATTTCTAGAAAGTTTTCGGTTTAGGAAAGTTTCATTTTTGGAAAGTTCTGCTTTAGGAAAGTTTTCGAAATAGAAAAGTTTTGGAATTAGGAAAGTTTCAACTTAGGAAAGTTTTGATTTAAGGAAGTTTTGAGTTTAGAAAAGTTTTAGATTTGGAAAGATTTAGGAAAATTAAGAATTTGGAAAGATTTACGAAGTTTTAGAAGAATTTACTTAAGAAAGTTTTGAATTTGGAAAGATTTGGAATTCGGAAAGTTTAAGATTTAGAAAGCTTTAGAGTTTTAGAAAACCTTGAAATTAGGAAAGGTTGAGTTTAGGAAAGATTTAAAAACTCGGATTTGGAAAGTTAAGATTTAGAAAGAGGTAGAATTAGGAAAGATTTGAATTTTGAGTTTTAAAATTTAGGAAATATTCTTATGTTCAAGTTTTGGAAACTTAAGATTTAGGAAAGTGGAGGATTAGGAAGGATTTGAATTTAGGAAAGATTTGGATTTGGAAGGGATTGGGTTTTGTTTCTAAAAGAGAAAGTTTGATTTTGTTTTAAAAAACGGAGGATTGGATCCAGTTTCCTAAAAGGCGAAGATTTGATTTGACAAAGATTTGGAAAGGGAGGTTTTGGATACCCTAGATTTGAAAAACCACAATTTTGACGTAGAAAATAGGTTTTGGAAACATGTATAGTTTTGACGTAGAAAACAAGAGGTTTTGAAAACCTAGGTTTGGGGCAAAGTTTGAAAATCATGTTTTTGGAAAGAAAATTAGGGTTTCTTAATTGTGAGTTCTAGGGCTTGATTTGGGTTTTAAAGAGTTTTTGGAAAGTGTGTTTTTGGGAACGGAGATTTTTAGAAAGGAATCCTAGAGAGGAGTTTTTGGAAAGTGTATTTCTGGAAACGAGTTTTTTGAAAGGAAAATCCTAGAGGGTGATCTCTAGAAGGAAGACTTTAGGAAGAGAGTTTTTGAAAAGATTTTTGGTAGAAAATCGTTGGAGAGAGTTTTTGGAAAGATTTTTAGGGAGCGATTTTAGAAAGTGAATTTTGAGGAGAGGATTTTGGAAAGGAATTGAAAAAGAGAGTTTTGAAAAGTAGATTTTTGGAGGGAGTTTTTGAAAACAACTTTGGAAAGGAGAGTTTTAGGAAAGTATGTCGAAAAAGAGATTTTTAGGAAGAGGGATTTGAAAAGAGAGTTTTTTGGAAAGTATGAAAACGTCTCACTTTCCTAAAACGATTTTAACCATGAGAAGGCTAGAACCTCTTTAAGAAAGTGGTTTTGAAAGCAATAAAGGTTGAAAATATGGACCATGTTGGTCACTTTAAATGTAACACTTTCCTAAAGCAGTCCTAGCCATGGAAAAGCTAGAATCACCCTAGGATTGTGATTTTGAAAACAAGTTTTTTATACAATTTTGAAAATAAGTTTGAAAACGATTTTGAAAAACAAGTTTGAAAACGATTTTTGGAAGATGCATGATCATGATATGCACAATGCAATTTGGGGTTGTGAACATACAAGGCTAAGGCTTCACCACATAATCAAGGGGGCCGAACCCACATGGTCTCCGGTTAGCCTAAAGGAAAGCCCCCGACACGGTGACCCTCCGATAGTCTAATCCTACACATGGATCGGGAGTCCCCTTGTTTCAAGCATGCAAAGAAAGGGGGGGAAAGAGATGGGGGATTAAAATAGAAGAGAACCCAAGTCGGTTAGGAGAGAGAAGAGAGAGGGGGAAGTGCGGAAATTTAAATAGAGAACCTACCTTGTATCTTGTTTATTTTGCGCGCCTTGCTTTCTTCGGTCTTCGTCTTGATCTTTGTCTTCAATCTTCAAGGGCCACCTTCAAGCTTCAAACTCTAGATTGCAACTCCTCAAGTCTTCGAAGGAGGGTTGAAGGTTAGTGTATGAGTGTATGGGGGTGTGTATGAGTGTATAGGAGGCTAGGGTTTAGTGTATGGTGGCTAGGGTTTGGAAAACCTAGGGAAGCTAGGGTTTAGGAGGTGCTCGAGCTTTGTATATCGAAATATAGGATTTTTAGATTGAGTTCACGAACCTCTTTCACGTTGGAAGAGGCTCTATATTTATAGAGGTTGGACAACACTGGCGCCTGTTGCAGTGGCGTCAGGCCAAACTTTACACTAGCGCCACTAGGAGTGGCGCCGGGCCAATTTTTGGCTTGGTGCCACTAGAAGTGGCGCCAGCCATTTAGGAAATATTTAAGGTCGGCAAGCAACGTATTTTTGACTAGATTTGGGCACCTATACTAGTGACTACCATGTAATTTTTAACCTGACTTCACTAGGAGTGACTCCGGAAAGTCCAAGAAGGAGTTTGGAAGACTGGGAATGACCCGGAAAGCCGAAAAAGAGTAGGAACACTTAGAATAGTGTCCCGGAGGTATTTGACTCGAAAAATGAGGACAAGATGTGTTGGAAGGGTGGATCGGGGCGTTAGGGGCAAAATGGTCAATCGGATCGGGAAGTTGCCGGGATAGACTCAGACTGTCCCGAAAGAATACTTGGGATTTGAAAACATTATTTAGAATGTTCCTAAAGGTTTCCGGTTTGATACTTAGAGCCGGTGTGGTCAGAAGAGGCGATTGGCCCTCTAGGGGCAAAACGGTTATTTCGCACCGGGTGTGCCGGAACTGACTCGGAATGATCCGAAAAGGTAAAGGGAGGTTGAGAACACTACAAAAAGAAATCTCAGGAGGTTACTAGTTTGATACCCAAAGCCGGTGTGGTCGAAAAAGGAGACCGACCCTATAGGGGCAAAACAGTCATTTTGTACCGGGTTGGCCGGAACTGACTCGGAATGATTTGGAAAGATAAGGAAAGGTTTAGAATACTATAAGAAGCATTCTTGGGAGGTTATCGGTTTGATACCCAGAGCCGGTGTGGTTCCTGGGGCGTTCGAATGTCTAGGGACAAAATGGTCATTTAGTTTCAAGTGTGCCCTACGGGTCCGAGAAGCGACTAGTGGACTAAATTCAAGTTTAAAAGACAGGCTTAGAGTCTAAATATGCATGTGATGTGTGAAAGTGAGCTTGGTCTGCACGGAGATTGCCGAGCGGGTAAAAATGGGGTGCTTACATCCGGAAGGTCCGGGAGTATTTTAGAAGGCCGAAAATGGGTAGAAACCCTTGAAATAGTATCCTAGGGGTAATGAACTTGTAAAACAAGGTCGAAATTGTCGATCGAGCTATTAGGGGCCAAACGGTCAACTAGACCGGAAAACCACCAGAATGTACTTGGAATGACTCATAAGAGGACTTGAAGGTTGGAAACACTATCTAGAGTGTTCCAAGGGAGTGCCGGTTTGATACCCAAAGCTGGTGTAGTTGAAAAAGCTGACCGGCCCTCTAGGGGCAAAACTATCATTTTGCACTGGGTTTGCCGGAATAGACTCAGAATGATCCAGAAACGTATTGGAAGGTCGGGAATACTATTGGAAGCATTCTCAAGAGACTACCTGTTTGATACCCAGAGCCGGTGTGGCTCCCAAAGGCCCTCGGATGCCTAGGGGCAAAATGGTTATTTTAACTGGATGGTCTCAGAATTGCTCCAAAGTCGACTAGAAGGCACTTGAACATGCTAGATCGTCATTGGGACAATTTTGGAAAGGTGGACTTACTGCTCTTAGGTACTTTCTCGATAAGTATACCGAAAAAGGCCCAAAGGGCAGTTTGGTCATTTTTTACCAGAGTGGGCTAGCAGGCTCTGGTGTTTACCCAGATTTTGAGTGTTTCCATCACTCTGATGGTTTGTGATGAGTTGGTTTCCAAAGGAATGTCATCCTTTGGTAAACGTGCCACAGCCAAGAGGCGAGTTTAGTCCCGTGACAAAGGGGGTTTGTTGGTAATTCCCAGTGTTGAACTATTTGCGAGTGTTTTTGTCATTCTGACGGTTGAAATGTTTGCAAGTGTTTTCACCACTTTGATGGTTCACATTCATTTTGGAGACTGCCTGATCTTGGGAAGCTACTAGGTGAACTTATCATCTGAGGAATCAATTTTTTTGAAAGACGTGCCAAATAATGAATATTCTTCATTGGTGGGCTAGCAGGAGCGAAAGGTGGACCATTCTACCATCTCGGGGACTTGGGTTCCATCCCGGTCGATGAGTTTGAAGGGACTTACCGTTCCGAAGAGTTTTCTCAAAAAACGTGTTGGACTAGATGGACTTACCGCTTGAGGGATCAACTTTCTTGAAAAGTGTGTGGGATTTGATTTGAATTAGAATTAGACTTGAAATTAGATTTGAGATTGAAATAGGGACTTACCGTCTTTGAGAAGACGCACCAACTGGAATAGGACCGAACAATGCCACAAGAGTATTTTGGTCATTTTGCCTCTGTTAGGCCTGATGGGCCCACAAAGCAATTGATTGATTGGATTGAGTCTGGAAAGCTGGTTTTGACTTGAATGTGTCTGTATCGGTTTAAATGTGAGTCCGATCGGACCAGAGATTGCTGAGCGGGCAAAAATACGGTGCTTACAGCTATATCCTTAAGCAACAAGTCTTGCCTTGTTCCTCATAACAATTCTAGATTCGTCCATTTTATTTCTAAAAACCCATTTAGTTCTGATAATAAGATGATAATTAGGCATAAAGTGTCATACCTCATTCCTTTCAAATTGGTTCAATTTCTCTTGCATAACATTTATATAAAATTCATCATTCTTCAAAACACTTTGGTTCTATTTGAGATAAAAATACAAGATAATTACATATATTTCTAAGAGAGGATTTAGTTCTTACTCCTTGTGAAGGATCACCTAGGATTTGCTCAGTTGGATGATTATGCGCAAATTTTCACTCATTAGGTAGACCTTCATTGACACCTTGTTGGCTTGATGAGGCTTTTTACACTTCTTTGTTCTTTTGTGAGTCATTATTTGAGCTTGGATTGATGCTCAACTTGTCTAAGTCTTGCTTCACTTCATATATGTCATCACTCACAACATTTTTAGAATAAGAGCTATGTTCATCAAAAGTGACATGGATTGATTATTCAACCACTAGAGTCCTCTTATTATAGACTCCATATGCCTTACTATGTGTTGAATATCCAAGAAATATACCCTCATCAGATTTTGCATCAAATTTACCGAGATTGTCTTTGTTGTTATTTAACACAAAACATTTACACCCAAAGGCTTTAAACTATGAAGCATTTGGTTTCTTTTATTCCCAAAGCTCATATGGGGTTTTGTTTAAAAACTTTCTAAATAAAACTCTGTTTGAAACATAACTGGCTGTATTGATAGCCTTAGCCCAAAAATACTTTGGCAATCCATTTTCACAAAGTATGATTCTTCCCATTTCTTCCAAAGTTCTATTTTCCTCTCAACAACTCCATTTTGTTGAGGTGTTCTAGGGACTGAAAAGTTATGATCAAAACCATTTTCGTCACAAAATATTTCAAAAGGTTTGCAATCAAATTCTCCACCATGGTCAATCCTTATAAATGTTATTGTAAAACCTCTCTCATTTTGAACCTTTTTGCAAAATTTTGTAAAGAAAACAATTATTTTATCCTTGTAAGCCAAGAAGAATGTCCATGTAAATCTAGAGTAGTCACCAACAATAGCAAGTGCATATTGTTTCTCACCAAGACTTAAAGTCCTAGTTGGTCTAAATAAGTTAATATGCAATAGTTGTAATGGCCTAGAAGTGGTTAGCATATTTATAGATTTAAAAGAGATACGAGTTTGTTTTCCATTTGACAAGTATCACAAACTCTATCTTTGTCAAATTTGATTTTAGGAAGACCTTTGATCAAATCATTTTTAGAAATTTTTGAAACTACGCTCATGCTAATGTGACCAAGTCTTCTATGCCACAACCAACTTTCATCACCATTCATAGCAGCAAGGCACTCAACTTTGTGGAGAGATAAGTCATTTAGATCAAAGATATATATATTGCCTTGCCTATGCCTAATGAGAAGTGTCTTATTACTATTGATATCAACTACATCATATTTTGAGGATCAAATATAACCTTGCATCCCTTGTCACATAATTGACTTATGCTCAAAAGATTGTGTTTGAGTCCTTTAGCAAGTAAAACATTCTTAATAAAAGTAAAAGAATTCTTACCAATACTACCTATACCAGTGATCGTCCCTTTGCTATTATCTCCAAAGGTGACAAATCCTCCATCCATTGGTGAGAGAGAAGTGAATGGAGTTTCATCTCCCGTCATGTGTCTTGAGCATCCACTATCCAAGTATCAATGCTCCTTCTTGGATTTAGCTTGAAGGCACACCTACAAAATAGTTCACTTGGCCTTAGCTACCCAAACCATCTTAGGTCCTTGGGGGTTAATTCTTAATGGCCTTCTTGGAGCCCATGCATTATTAGGAGCATATGATCTTTACATGGTATAGCATCTAGTAGCAGTGTGTCCTACTTTTTGGCAATAAAAACATGAAATCTGTGATTTTCCTATAGAGGAAATAAATATGGTTTTTGAAAACTTTCTCCTTTTGAATGGATTAAAACCAAGTCCAGCTTTATCAATATAGCATTTTGTTTTCCAAGAATAGCATTCAATTTTTCTTTTCCATTTACACATCGAAGAAGAGATGTTTCTAAGTTTTTAACTTTTTCTTTCAAAACATGACTTTCTTCAACCTTTTCTTTTGAAATAGTGGAATCAATTGAAATAGAACTTTTCTTAAGTTCTTCTTTCAAAACACAAATTTCATTTTTCAAATCTTTATTTTCCTTTTGTAAATCCTCATTCTCTTCAGTTAATGTAGAGACCATCTTTTTTAGAAGATTATTTTTATTCCTATCTTTTTTAATTCAACAATCAAATCATCAAAAGTATCTTGTAGTTCATTAAATGTAAACTGAGAAAGATTAGAAGATGATACCTCACTTTCTTCTTCATGAGCCATGAGACATAAGTTATCCACTTCCTGAGGTTCGGTTTCCTCTTCAAAGGCAGATTCCTTCTTATCACTTCGAGTGACAACATCCATTGCCTTTCTTCCTCTATCTTTCCTTCCATTCTTTTTGAGCAGGGGACAGTCAGCTTTTATATGGCATGTCTTCTTGCATTCAAAACATATTATAGTTGATTCTTTGCTAAAATCTCCCTTAGCTTCTTGCTTCTTTCCACCTTTCCATTTCCTCTTCATGAACCTTTTGAATTCTCTTGTGATAAGAGCAATGTTTTTATCATTCTCATCACTTGTTGATTCATCTTCTTAAGTGGTGGATTTGAATGCCATTGATTTCTTTTTCTTGTCTTCATCTTCTTAGGCATATTGTCTTTGAGTGAGCTCATATGTCATGAGGAAGCCCAAGAGTTCTTCGAGAGGCAAAGTATTGAGATCCTTAGCTTTTTGAATTGCAGTGACTTGGCTTCCCAAGTCTTTGGTAATGATCTTAGAATCTTGCTAACCTGTTTACTGTTAGAATAAACTTTTCCAAGAGACTTTAAGCTAAAAATTTGGAAACACAAAATAGACATGAGTATCCAGACCAAATTTCACATTTTTTGAACATGCCTAAGTGTTTATTTGGTATTTTCAAAAATAGGATAGTGCTGCTGAAATGAGAATTCACCAGTTGATGGTTTATCTTTGATAAACTATTAACATAGGTAAATAATATCTAAATGACCAGAAATTTGTTATAGATTACCATCAACTTTTCTGCTAGTTACAGTAAAAATTTTATTAGTTTTTGACTACTCTAACTTGATCGAATGCTCTATCAAACTAAGGGTCGCAAATTTGAGCATCAAAATTCTACAAAGACAGTCCAACTTAAAAAATTCACCATAATTCAAAATTACAGCATTTTTGAGTGAATCGAAAGCTCAAATGATCCGCATAACCCTAACTTACAATGTTCAAAAATTCAACCATAAAGAAGATATTTAAGTAGATCAAAACGTCTAAAATTTACTTTGCGACCAATTCTTCCCTAGGTTTTTCTCCTGTTCTTCTTCCCCTTTCTTTCTTCTTCCTCTTTCTTTCTTCTTCTTTTTCTTTCCTCTTTCTTTCTATCTATTCAACTGATGAAAACCAACCCTTTTGACTTTCCTCTTGACCTCTTGACTAGCAACCAAAATAGATACAAGGATGTTGTTGAGAATTTATACTAAAAGACATGCTTTGTGTAATGGCTTTAGTATTTATTAATAAATTAGTTATTCCATTTTAATGGGAATCTGTGTAAGAAATGTTTGCATTGCTGGAAGGTTTCAAGGAATTAAATAAGTCTATTAAATTTAATTGTCAGTAATTTAATTTAATAGACGGGTATCTATAATCTTAACGTGGGAAGATAAATAAGCATTTAATAATATGGAACTCGAAATATAATTTCTAGTATAACAGGGAGTGTGCAATTATAATTTGTTAGTGGTATAAATTATAATTTACGTAAGTAAGGTTTAATCCTGGTTGGATTAGGAGTCTTTATTTGCGTAGGAAGCCCTAGTTATACTAATCCTATGGTCCCTGTTGTAGCCTCTATATATACGCGCTTTAAGAGCTGCTAGGGTTACACACTCTACACATAATTGAGAGATAAACGATTTTGTGAGAAAGAGAAACCCTAGCAGCGGTGAGCCCATTCTCTGTAGAGCAAAGTGTGTACGAGGAATACAACAGAAGTTCGAAGGTTGAGTTCGAGCGGCTGCTTCGTGCTTAGTGTTGATTATTGTTATTCGGGATCATACTAGAGAGATCTCGAAGGTACGATTGTAATCACATAGATTAGGCTATGCTAATCAGATCGAAATTTTTGGTAGTATGTGTATACACTACAACCAGGTCGTGGAAAATTCCGCAATCCCCAACAACTAGTATCAGAGCCTTGGTTGATACAGTATACGTATAATACTGACCATGTTCTCCAAAAATCGGTTCCATGCATGCTTAGGGTAGAACGTGGATCTGTGCTAGCCTCTATTTTGCAGCGCTCTACCTGGTTATTATGGTCACATGAATGTATGTTATGTGATTGCGGTTTTTTACATGATTCTTAGATTGTGAACTCCGGTTTAAGGAGGTATAGAATCAGTTGTAATAATTATTTTTCAAAGCATGGGAACTCCACTGTTTTGGAGATTTTGATTTATTATATTTTAGAACTCCACTGTATTTGGAGATTTTGATTCCTTGTATTCTGTAACTCTATTGTTATGGAGAATATAAGTTGTTGTAATCAAAGTAGATGGAGGAACAGTAGCGGTGCAAGGGAACTGAGGCAGAAAATTGGAAAAACCCTAAAAGACGTGAGGAACAGTCCTAAGAACGCGCTGCCCCGGAACCCCCGCCGGTGACTCTGCCCCCGGTCCCCCGAACCCTCGTAACTCAGCGAAATGGCAAACAAGAATTCTTGATGATATCATGGTGCGGTTGGACTCCTCATCACTTTGGAGTGGTTGTTTGACCATAATAG
>CM065383.1:24412500-24440000 GCA_033060915.1 Euryodendron excelsum | reverse complement strand
ATCATGTCCACTAGGAGTTTTCGGTAATCTTACCATAAAATCGATAGTGATATGCTCCAATTTCCATTAGGGTATGAAGAAAGGTTGCAATAATCCCGCTGGTATTTGATGCTTAACTTTCACCTGTTGGCAGGTTAAACATCTTGTCACAAATTCAGTGTCGCGCCCAGATTTTTCGCACTCGAAGAATACTCACCCAAGCAGGAAAAATACTGTACTCTCTCGTTAGAACTCACCCTCCTAGAAGAATGAGTGCGACTAGGTTTGAATTGAAACAGGTTTGAATAAAGGGCTTTTGAAAAAGATTCGGAGTCGCCACCTAACTTGATTAAGGTGAGTTAAGTCACCTAAAAACTAAGCATAATTCGAAAACTACACTTAGGGTTTTTGAAAAACGATTTTTGAAAATATCTCCTCAAGAGAGGGTTTTTAAGAAAAACGGGTTGTTTGGCAACCTTTGGAAAACATTTAGCCCTTTTTTTGAAAAATAACTCCTTTTGGTCTTTGAAATCAGTGATCCTAAGTTCGGAGATTGGTTACGTGTAGGGAAGATGCACTAAGCTATCACCCTACCCCACCCTTTCGGTACCTACATGTCAATCTACCCTAGATTCACCTATGAGAGTCTTTAACTAACCCGTGTTCAATCCTATTTCACTTTAGAAAAACAATGTTTGAAAAATATAATGCATGATATGCAAGTGCAAGTTAAGAGAATTGGAAAATAGAAATTGATTTGAAAAGAAATTGATTTGATTTGAAAATAGATTTGAAGAGATGGAATTGAAATTGAAAAGTTTGAAAATTGAAAGTAAAAATTTGAAAATAGAAATTTTGAAAGTAGTTGGGAATTTGAGATTTGAAAAGATTTTGAAAACCGCACCCATGAGGGTGGAATTGAAAGTTTGGAAAGTGTTGTGACCGCACCTATGAAGGTTGCCTACGTATTCCTTTGGGGGAATCAGGTCAGTCGTAGTTCGGACCGGAGTCCGATTGAAAAAAGATTGATTTAAAGAGAGATTGGATTGGAAGAAAGAAATTGAATTGAAAATTGGATTTGATTTGAGATTAGAAGAGGAGATTGAATTTGAGAAGATTGGACTTGCTTTGGAAAGATTGATTTTGGAAAGACTTTAGTTTTAGGAAACCTAGACTTAGGAAAGATAGGAGACCTAGGAAAGACTTGAGATTAAGAAAGATTGGATTGGAATGTTGGATTTGAAAGATTTGGAAAGATTTGGAAACTTGAAATTTAGGAAAGATTTGGATTAGGAAAGTTTCGAATTAGGAGAGTGTCATTTTGGAAAAGTTTCGAAACTAGGAAAGTCTTAGGTTTAGGAAAGTTTTGAAATTAAGAAAGTTTTAGGTTTAGGAAAGTTTTGAAATTAGGAAAGTTTCATTTTTGGAAAGTTTTGGAATTAGGAAAGGTTAGAATTAGGAAAGTTTTGAATTAAGAAAGTTTTGAGTTTTGGAATGTTTGAAAAAGGGAAGTTTTGAATTTGGAAAGTTTTGAAAACAAGGAAGTTTTGAAAATAAGAAAGTTTTGTTTTAGGAAAGGTTTGAAAAAGGAAAGTCTTCGGTTTAGGAAATGTTTGAATTAAGAAAGTTTTGAATTTAAAAAAGCCTTAGATTTAGGAAGATGTTGAAGTTTAAGAAAGTTTAGAATTTAGAAAGATTTGAAATTTAGAAAGTTTAAGATTTAGAAAGTTTTAGAGTTTGAGTTTTAGAAAATCTTGAAATTAGGAAATGTTTGAGTTTAGGAAGAGTTTGAAAACTTAGGTTTGAAAAGTTAAGATTTGAAAAGAAGGTAGAATTAGGAAAGGATTGTATTAGGAAAGATTTTTATGTTCAAGTTTTGAAAACTTAAGGTTTAGGAAAGTGGAAGTTTAGGAAGGATTTGAATTAGGAAAGAGTTGGATTTTGAAATTTAAAGAAAGATTTAGAATTTAGGTTTAGGAAACTTATGGTTTAGGAAAGTAGGAAATTAGGAAGAAGTGGAATTAGGAAAGGTTTGGGATTTGTTTCCAAAAACGGAGGATTAGATTTAGTTTCCTAAACGGGGAGATTTGATTCGGTTTCCTAAAGGGAAGGTAGGATTTGAAAAGGGAGATTCTAGAAACCCTAGATTTGGAAAATTGTAGTTTTGACGTAGGAAATAGGTTTTGGAAACATGTATAGTTTAGATGTGAAAATTAGAGGTTTTGGAAACCTAGGTTTGGGGCAAAGTTTGAAAACCATGTTTTTGGAAAGAAAATTAGGGTTTCCTAATTGTGGGTTCTAGGGCTTAACTTGGGCTCTAAGGAAAGAGTTTTTGGAAAGTGCGTTTTTGGAAACGAAGGCTTTCTAGAAGGGAATCCTAGGGAGGAGTTTCTAGAGGGAAAAGTTTTTGGAAAGTAAATTTGAAGAGAGTTTTTGGAAAGAAATTTTAAAGAGAGGGAGTTTTTGGAAAGCATGTTTTTGGAGACGTAGATTTTAGAAGGAAAATCCTAAAGGGGAATTTCTAGAAGGAAGATTTTGGAAAGAAAGTTTTTTAGAAAGATTTTTGGAAGAGGTTGTTGGAGAGAGTTTTTAGGAAGGTGAATTTAGGGAGTGTTTTTAGAAAGTGAATTTTTAGGAGAGAGAGTTTTAGGAAAGGAGTTGAAAAAGGGGGTTTTGAAAAATGGATTTTGGAAGGGAGTTTTTGAAAACAATTTTGGAGAGGAGAGTTTTAGGAAAGTATGTTGAAAAAGAGATTTTTAGGAAGGAATTTTTGAAAAGAGAGTTTTTAGAAAGTATGAAAACGTCTCACTTTCCTAAAGCGATTCTAGCCATAAGAAGGCTAGAACCACTTTAAGAAAGTGGTTTTGGAAAACAATAAGATTTGAAATTATAGACCAAAAAGGTCCCTTTTAATGTAACACTTTCTTAAAGCAACCCTAGCCATGGAAAGGCTAGAATCACCATTGAATTGTGGTTTTGAAAACAAGTTTTTGAAAAAGAGATTTTGATGCAATTTTGAAAACAAGTTTGAAAACGATTTGAAAAATAACTTTGAAAACGGTTTTGGGAAGATGCAAGACTATGATATGCACAATGCAATTTGGGGTCATGAACATACAAGGTTAAGGCTTCAACACATAATCAAGGGGGTCAGACCCACGTGGTCTTTGGTTAGGCTAGAAGAAAGCCCCTGACACGGTGACTCTCCAATAGCCCAATCCTACACATGGACCGGGAATCCCCTTATTTCAAGCATGCAAAGAAAGGGGGGGAAAGAGATGGGGGATTAAAATAGAGAAAACCCAAGTGGGTTGGAGAGAGAAGAGAGAGGGGGGAAGTGTAGAAAATTAAAGAGAAAGCCTACCGTATGTCTTCTTTATTTTGCGCGCCGCGCTGTCTTCGGTCTTCGGTCTTTGTCTTGATCTTTAGCTTCAGTTTTCAAGAGTTTTCTTCAAGCTTTGGATGGCAGCTCTTCAAGTCTTCAAAGGATGGTTGAAGGCTAGTGTATGAGTGTAGGGGGGAGTGTATGAGTGTATAGGAGGCTAGGGTTTGTGTATAGTGGCTAGGGTTTGGGAAAACCTAGGGAGGCTAGGGTTTTGGAGGTGCTCAAGCTCTGTATATCAAAATATAGGATTTTTAGGTTAAGTTTGCAGACCCTTCTCACGCTGAATGAGGCTCTGTATTTATAGAGGGAGGAATACACTAGCGCCTGTTGCAGTGGTGCCAGGCCAAAATTCCTTCTGGCGCCACTAGGAGTGGTGCCAGGCCAAATATTGGCTTGGCGCCACTAGTAGTGGCGCCAGCCAATTAGGAAACTATTAAGGTCGGCAAGTAATCTATCTTTGACTAGATTTGGGCGCCTGTACTAGTGACTACCATGCAATCTTTAGCCTGGCTTCACTAGGAGTGACTCCGGAAAGTCCGGGAATGATTTGGAGGAGCCGGGAATCACCCGGAAGGCCAGAAAGGAGCAGGAACACTTAAAATAGTGTCCTGGAGGTATTTGACTTGAAAAGTGAGGATAAGATGTGTCGGAAAGGTCGACCGGGCCTTTAGGGGCAAAACAGTCAACCGGACCGGAAAACTGCCGGGACAGACTCAGATTGTCCTGGAGAAAGACTTGGGATCTGGAAACATTATTTAGAATGTTCTCAGAGATTGCCAGTTTGATTCCCAGAGCTGGCATGGTCGGAAAAGGAGATCGGCCCTCTAGGGGCAAAACGATCATTTTGTACCGGGTTTGCCGGAACTGACTCGGAATGGTCCGGAAAGGTAAAGGAAGGTTGAGAACACTATAAAAAGTATTCTCGGGACATTACCGGTTTGATATCCAGAGCCAGTGTGGTCGAAGAAGGAGACCGGCCCTCTAGGGGCAAAACGGTCATTTTATACCGGGTTGGCTGGAACTGACTTGGAATGATCCGGAAAGGTAAAGGAAGCTTGAGAACACTATAAAAAGTATTCTCGGGACATTACCGGTTTGATACCCAGAGCCGGTGTGGTCGAAGAAGGAGACCGGCCCTCCAGGGGCAAAACGGTCATTTTGTACCGGTTGGCCGGAACTGACTCGGAATGATCCGAAAAGGTAAAGGAAGATGGAGAATACTATAAAAAGTAGTCTCAAGAGGTTACCGGTTTGATACCCAGAGCCGGTGTGGTTCCCGGGGCATTCGGATGCTTAGGGGCAAAATGGTAATCTTGACCGGAAAGTCTCGGAAAAGGTCCTAAGGGTAGTCTGGTCATTTTTCACCGAAGTGAGCTAACAGACACGGGTGTTGACCTGGGTTTTGAGTGTTTCCGCCACTCTAACGGCGATCGTCGTGACACAGGGATTTGTTGCCAATTCCCTATATCGACCTATTTGTGAGTATTTCCGCTACTCTAACGGTTTTGTGAGTATTTCCGCTACTCTAACGGTTTCGTGAGTATTTCCGCTACTCTAACGGTTTCGTGAGTATTTCCGCTACTCTAACAGCTTTGTGAGTATTTCCGCTACTCTAACGGCTTTGGAGTATTTCCGCTACTCTAACAGCTTTGTGAATATTTCCGCTACTCTAACAGTATTGGTGAGTAGTTTCGCTACTCGAACTGTCTCGAGGAATAAACTGTCTCGAGAGAGGGATTTGAAAAGGGGTCTTACCGTCTTCGAAGAGACGTGCCTAGATTGGAACCGTCTCGAGGAATAAACTGTCTCGAGAGAGGGATTGGAAAGGGGTCTTACCGTCTCCGAGGAGACTTGCCTGGATTGTGAGTGTTTCCGCCACTCTAACGGTTTTGTGAGTAGTTTTGCTACTCGGACCGTCTCGAGGAATAAACTGTCTCGAGAGTGGGATTAGAAAGGGGTCTTACTGTCTCCGAGGAGACGTGCCTAGATTGTGAGTGTTTCCGCCACTCTAACGGTTTTGTGAGTAGTTTTGCTACTCGGACCGTCTCGAGGAATAAACTGTCTCGAGAGAGGGATTGGAATTGGAATAAGAAAGAACAATGCCCCTAAGGGCATTTTGGTCATTTTGCCTCTATTTGGGCCTGACAGACCCGCGAAGCGATGGAAAGACGGAATTTGGACCTAGAGAATTGGTTTTGATTGGAATATGCGCACAATGACTTGAAAACAAGTCTGGACGGAGTGTAGACTGCCGAGCGGTCAAAAATGGGGTGCTTACATTCAACAATATCTTTCTTCATACCTGGCCACCAGTATATCTCTCGAAGATCTTTATATATCTTGATGCTCCCTAGATGCATAACATATAATGAGTGATGTGCCTCCTCTAAAATTCCATTCTTCAAAGCCAAATGATTAGGTATACAAAAACGATTTCCCAACATCAAAGTACCATCATCAAGAATAGAGAAATCGGTGCTCACCTTTTCCATCACTTCTTGCCTACTCTTCATCAACTACTCATCTTGTATTTGAAGTTCCCAGATTCAATCAAGTAACAATGGTCTTACCCAAAAATGAGCTCACATGACACTCATACCTTTTTGTTCAAACTCCACTCCCAAAGAAGTCACTTCAGCATATAATTCTACTCGATGACATCGCATGCAAGCCAGTCTACTTAAAGGCTTCTGACTTAAAGCATCAGCCACTACATTAGCTCTTCCCAAATGGTAATGAATTACACATTCATATTCTTTAATCAACTCCATCCATCTCCTCTGTTATGCATTCAAGTTGTTAGGAATTTATACTAAAAGACATACTTTGTGTAATGGCTTTAGTATTTATTAATAAATTAGTTATTCTATTTTAATGAGAATCTGTGTGAGCAATATTTGCGTTACGTTATTTATTTAATGATTATACATTTGTATCTCTTATTCTATATAGTAGATGGTTGGGTGTGTAAAGCATGGCTTACACACGGAAGATCAGATCATCGATTCTTATAGAATATAAGCTTATTATTCACAGTCTTAGATGGAACTAGACACACCATCAGTAGGACTGTAGTATAATATTTTAATAGGTCTGTCTTGACTATGGGGAGCAGTATAGTTTCAACTCCTTGCACTAGTACACTTTGTGTGTATTGAACAGAATCGTGTTAAGATAATTGTTTTTATACTGACTATATAAAACAATTAATACCTCGTGATTATTATGAGTGCTTATGCTCTTAATCCTAACATAATAAATAAACATGTGCATGTAATGTTTATTGTTTTGATTCGCAGAAGAGTGAGATTCTTTGTGGGTCAATAAACTCAGTGAGTTGGATAATAACATTACGTGTATGGTGAATATTAATTATTGATGGAATTCACATCCTCGTATAGAGATTGATGATACTCCCTTGAGGAAGCTTACAAGTTTTGATTATGTCAAACCTTGCAGGTGGATTATAAATCCGACATATCAAATAAGTTAAGTAGAAGGTCTCAAGGAATTAAATAAATTTATTAAATTTAATTTTTAGTAATTTAATTTAATAGACGAGTATCTATAATCTTAACGTGGGGAGATAAATAAGCATTTAATAATATGGAGCTCAAAATATAATTCCTAGTATGACAGGGAGTGCAATTATAATTCATTAGTGGTACAAATTATAATTTACGTAAATAGGGATTAATCCTGGTTAGATTAAGAATCCTTATTTGCGTAAGAAGCCCTAGTTATACTAATTCTATGGTCTCTGTTGTAGCATCCATGTATATGCACTCTAAGAGCAGCTAAGGTTACAATTTGCTCATAATTGAGAGATACACGTTTTTGTGAGGAAGAGAAACCCTAGCAGCTGCGAGCCCACTCTCTCTAAAGTAAGGCGTATATGAGGGATACGACAGAAGTCCGAAGGTTAAGTTCGAGTAGTTGATTCGTGCTTGTTATTGTTACTTTATTTGTGCTTGTTGCTGTTACTTTTTATTCGAGATCAAACCAGAGAGATCTTGAAGGTATGATTCTAATCACGTACATTATGCTATGCTGATCAAGTTAGAATTTTTGGTAGTATACATATGCACTATAGCCAAGTTGTGGAAAATTTCGCAATCCCCAGCAAAAGTCTCGTTGAGTAAATAAGTACTTTAAACTTTGATGATCTGTGTATACCTCGAAAGGTTTTCCATACAAATAACGTCTCCATAGTTTCAATGCAAACACCACTGTTGCCAACCCCAAGTCATGTATAGGGTAGTTCTTTTCATGTGTTTTTAACTGTCTCGATGCATAAACTAGAACTCTTCCCCTTTGCATCAAAACACAACCTAATCCTTGATGTGAAACATCACTATACACCACAAAATCTCCTTTCCCGGAAGAAATTGTTAATATCGGTGCTGAAGTCAACTTGATCTTCAACTCCTTGAAACTACGGTCACAATCAACTGTCCACTTGAATGCCACATTCTTGCAAGTCAACCGTATCAAAGGAATGACAATCGATGAAAAGCCCTGTATAAATCTCTGATAATCACCTGCTAATCCCAAAAAACTTCTAACCTCTAAAACGTTCTTGGTTGTCCCTAGTTAATTACAGCTTCAATTTTTTTCGGATCCACATTAATTCCCTCCATAGAGATCACATGACCCAAGAATACTACTCTGTCCAACCAGAATTCACACTTGCTAAACTTGACATATAATTATTTTTCCCTCAAAGTTTGCAATACAAGTCATAGTTGAGTCTCATGTTCTTCTTGACTGCGAAAGTAAACCAATATATCAGTAATAAAAACAATCACAAAGGAGTCAAGGAAAGGTTGAAATACCCTGTTCATCAAATTCATGAAGATAGCAGGTGCATTCATTACCCCAAAAGGCATCACCAAGAACTCATAATGGCCAAATCACGTACGGAGAGTAGTCTTTGAAACATCGCTATCTTTTACCTTTAGCTGATGATATCTAGATCTCAAATCAATCTTCAAAAAGACATAAGCACCTTGCAATTGGTCAAACAAGTCGTCAATTTGAGGTAAAGGATATTTATTCTCTACAGTAACTGATTCAACTGCCGGCAATCAATACAAAATCTCATAGTACCATCCTTTTTCTTCACAAACAAAACTAGTGCCCCCATGGTAAAACACTCAGTTGAATAAAACCATTCTCAAGCAAGTCTTGCAATTGCACTTTCAACTCCCATAATTTTGATGGTGCCATTCTATATGGTGAAATTGAAATTGGTGTTGTTCCCGATAACAATTCAATAGAAAACTCTACTTTTCTGTCTGGTACCACCCCTGGAAGCTCATTTGGAAAGACATCTAGAAAGTCTCAAACCACAGGAATATCAGATAACTTCAATTCTGATTTGGTAGTGTCAACTACATGTGCAAGATATCCTTCACATGCTTTCTGTAATAGTTTCTTAGCTTCCAAAGCTAATATCAAACAAGCTGAAACTACATCTTTTCCCCCTTGGAATCTAAATTATGCTTTAGTCGGCATTCTAAAAACAACTTCTTTCTTAAAGCAATCAATAGACACATGATAAGAAGATAACCAATCCATCCCTAATAGCAAATCAAAGTCATGAATAACTAATAGAATCAAGTCAACTGTCAACTGTCAACTCTTTACCCCCAATTTTTGCCACAAAATCTTTATGTACCATGTCTACTACTATCACATCTGCCACCGGTGTAGACATAAGTAAAGATTATGACAATGGACTACATGGTCTATCCAAATGCATACTAAATGCAATATAAACAAATGAATGTGTGGAACCCGAATCTAACAACACATATGCCTCTTTATCAGCTATAAATACCATATTTGTCACAACATTAGGAGTAGCATACGCATCCCTCAATATCATAGCATAGACTCGTGATTGAGTGGGTGATTCAGGCATCATGACTTGTCCCCATTGTGCACTTCCTGTTGCTCCCTTATTTCCACCACTACCAGTAGTCACATTACCTACTAATGTTGCTACTGCAGGATTCTAGGTATAATGTCTCTTTATGTGTTCCAACTGTCCACTCTGATAACATGTATCAGACTACGGCATCAGACAATCTCGAATCACATGCCCCTCAGCCCCACAACGATACCAAACGATCCCTCCAGTGTTGCCCAATCTTGAACCATTCGGTCTAACTGGCGGCCTCCCTGAGCCTCTGCCTCTAAAACTCCCTATACCCATCGAACTACCAGATCTTATACCTCTCACTCTAGGATTCGATTGTGCTCGACTTTGTTCTACAATTATCACCGTTTCTGAAGGCTTCTGTCGTCATATTCCAGCTCCTGAATCAAATCTTCTCTTTTTGAATTGTTCCCGTCTGCCTGAATATTCTTTCACATCTCATTCCACAATTTTAGATTTGTTCACTAGCTCTACATACCTTGTTAACTCAAATGGAGATACTCAAGACCAGATCGATAACTCTAGTCCCTGTTCAAACCGCCGGCATTTTGCATCCTCAGTGCGTACTAAGTTAGGTGCAAATCTGGACAAAGCTATAAAATACTCTTTATACTCCACTATCGACATGCTCCCTTATTTCAGTGTGATAAAATCTTGCTCTTTCTAATAATGATAGATAAGTAGAAAGTATTGCTCATTAAAGATTACCACAAACTGTTGCTATGTGATTGGTCCTCCTTCAGGTGGAACATTCATCATGTGCCGCATGGCTTCCCACTAATTCCTTGCCTCACCTTTTAACATAAACGTAGCCAAGGATAATCTCTGTGCATCAGTTATGCCCATCGCCTCAAATATAGCCTCTAACTTTTTGAGCCATTCCTCAACCACCAATGGATCAGTTGCCCCTACAAAGTTTGAAGAATTTAGCTTTATGAACTTTTCATGCAGAGTAGTACTCCTTGGTGCTAGTCTTGCCATTTGAGCTTCCATTTATTGTGCCATAAAATTAGCAAGTCTGTCCGTGCCATCGGGGACATGTGGTTCCAGAGTTATTTCGTCTGCACATCTTACTAAAGCTGATGACTCTCCTCCTAACTCTTGTTGTGCCATGCTTTCGACACCAAACTAGAATAAGTACACAAGATACATAGCTCACAACAATACCTTAAGGTTCACTGTAATCTTAGACGACAACTCCACGCTGTAGCCTCGGTTACATACTTTGGCTGACAACCTTCTATGATACCAAAGTGTCACACCTCCAACCCAATTAGACAACAATTATGTCACATTAGGCGAGACGTGATCGCATAGGTCACCATACTTGAGAACGACACTTTACCACTCACCCAAAATAAATAAATAAAAACATAACAGAATAAATACCCTCTTTTATATAACCATAAACCAACCATGTCTAAATATAGTCTATGAGAGTAAACAATACCATAACCTTAAATGTAATAATCTCACATATAAGTACATAATAAACCCACAAATTGTTGCTAACATACAACAAATTACAACTATGACAATAAACTGAAAGCAATAACAAGAGCTTCCCAAGCCTAGAGACATGACCTCTGATATCGACGTGAATGCCACCGTGGCTCAGACCAAAACTATAGTGAACCAACTAACATCTCCACATTACCTATCAAAATAGTTTGTGTGGGTGTAAGCTAATTGTCAACGTGCTCACAATAGATAGTCAACCTCATAAAAAAATGATGAATAAGCACCATAATACACACCCAGGGATAAACAATCAATATATAGATATCATGAATGCCTTAATGTAATGGAAGTATCACTCACATGTGTGCGCAAATCTAGATAACGTTGGCCCAATGAGTGATGGCTCATAATCAAGGATGCCCCACACCAACACCCTCTTTAGGTTAACCCCACATCGGTTAAACCTTAGGTTAGCCCCACATCGACAAAACCTTCTTTTATGCAATGCAATACAAGCCACACAAGATAAATGTATGTAATACCACCTCCACCTCATATATATAACCTCTAATGTCCTCTCTTATATCATATATTACCTCACATATACTATTATCAATATCATGTTATAGATAATCATCAAGTAATTCAATATGAACAAGACTATCTATATTCCCACCTGTCACCACACACACACCCCACGACAATGATCACTCCTTGAACGACGCTGATAGATCTTGCACTTCGTTAGTTCCTATCACCACAACCATGTTAGTTTAGGAACTTTAATATATAAGTTAGCAATAATAATAAATATAATGTATACACTCCAAAAAAATTATAAAATTGAAATTATGCATTAGAAATACTGTCGCGCCTCGGTTTTTGGACCACCAAATCCTTTCAGCTAGGGAAAACACGAAACTCTGTTATTAGAAA
The DNA here is from genome assembly GCA_033060915.1 of Euryodendron excelsum. Classification (NCBI taxonomy): domain Eukaryota; kingdom Viridiplantae; phylum Streptophyta; class Magnoliopsida; order Ericales; family Pentaphylacaceae; genus Euryodendron; species Euryodendron excelsum. The sequence continues at coordinate 24,428,295 of CM065383.1, read as the reverse complement.
TCATCCTTTTAAAAGGACGAGTGCGACTAGGTTTAAACTTGAAATTGATCTGATTAAGGGCTTTTTAGAAAAATAGAAGTCACCACCTAACTGGATTAAGGTAAGTTAAGTCACTTAAAACTAAGTATTAATCAGAAGATTAAACTTAAGGTTTTTGGAAAAGGTTTTAAAAAACTCCCTCGAGAGAGGATTTTTAAAAAAATTGGTTGTTTGGCAACCTTTGGAAAGATTTAAGCCCTTTTTTAAAACATCTCTATTTTGGTCTTTCGAAAATAAAAATCTATAGTCCGGGGGTTAGTTACGTGTAGGGAAGATATCCTAAGAAGATCACCCTGCCCCACCCTATCGGTACCTACATGTCTAATCACCATTTGTTCACTCACTAGAATAACTGGTTAACATTATCCACTTAATATCTACTTTAGAATTTTGAAAACAAGGTTTAGTCATCACTTTTTTAGATGAATGATGCATGATACAAGTTTCAGGAAAAATATTTGAATAGTTGGAAGTTTTGAAGGAATTTGAAATAGAAATCTTGAATTGATAGAGAGTTTTGGAAGAAGGACTTGAATTGAAATAAGAGTTATGACCGCACCATTTTAGGTTGCCTACGTATCTCATTTAGTGAGAATCAGGTCATTCGTAGTTCGGGCAAGAGCCCGATGGAAAATAGGTGCATTAGGGCCTACGGAATGTTTTGAAGACACATTGAGGTCTTTGGAAAGTTTTTGAAGATGCTTTGTAGTCTTTGAAAAAAGAGAACTTGAGAGTTTTAGAAAAAGGCCTTCAAAATAGGACTTGAGATGTTTGAAATGTTTTGAAATTGGATTTGAAAATGATTTTGAATGTTCTTGAATTTGAATCAAGGGAGTTTTGGAGTGATTTTGAAACAACTCAAAGGAGTTTTAGAAAAGTTTTGGAGTCTTGTTTTGAAAACTTTGGAGGTTGAGTTTTGGAGTGTTTTAATAAATTGGTCTTTGAAAAGCTTTCAAAAGTGGTTTTTGAAGACACTTAGGACTTTGGAACCCTAATATGGACAACCTTAGAGGTTGTTCTTGATATATCACCTTCCTTTGGAATCCCTAACCATAGAAGGGGTAGGGACATCTTAGGGTTGTGAGTTCTTGAAAATATTCTTGAAATAATTTAAAGATGGAGGGTAGGAGTATTTGAAAAGGTTATGGAGTTGATTTTTGAAATCTCAAGAAAGTAGGAGGCTTTGAAAAAATAGGCTATGAGAATAGTTTTTAATAGAAAGATCATTTAAAAGGGGTCCATGAGTTGGAACCTTGAAGCATGCTAACCAAGGTTGGGTTGACTTATAGTCAAGGGTGACCTAAGGTTAACTAACTTGGGTTAGGTTAACCTAAGGTTAAGGTGATCTAGGGTTAGTCAACTAGGGTTTGGTTAAGGTAACCTAGGGTTAACTAACTAGGGTTAGGTTAACCTAGGGTTGGACCACTAGGGTTAAGTTAACCTAGGGTTAAGGTGACTTAGGGTCAAGTTAACCTAGGGTTGGACAACTAGGGTCAAGTTAACTTAGGGTTGGATAACTAGGGTCAAGTTAACCTAGGGTTGGATTGGAAGATGGTTTTGAAAGGTGTTTTATGCATTTTTTAAAAGTGTTTTTAGAAAAGAAATCATGTCATGCAAAGGACTTTGGTAAACAACCATTTTGAAGATCATTTCCATGAAAATTTGACTTTAGTCAACAATATGGTTTATATGGTTGGTGTTTGAAAACCATTCCGGAGAAGGTTTTCTTAGGACCATTATAACTTTTATCTTGACGAAAGTAGGGATTTCAAAAATCAACATAACGATGACAACTTTTGAAAAACCATTTTTAATGTAAAGATGGAGAGAATGGACTTTTGAAAACCATTTTTAAGAAGAAGATTTTGAGAAGCATTTTTAAAGGAAACCATTCTAACAAGTTGAGGTTCCTATGGCCAATGAAAAGGGAGACCACTCAAGAGAAGGTTCCATGGAGCCATTCCAACTACTAAACTTGAGATAATAGAAACCTTAGAAATCAAAGAGTTTAAAAATCATTTTTGTGCAAGAATAAAGAGAGAAGGGAACCATTCTAACAATTTAGGGCTCCTATGGCCAATATAAAAGGGAGACCACTCAAGAGAGGGTTCTATAGGGCCATTCCAACCACTAAACTTGAGAGAAAAGAAAACTTGGGAATTAGAGAGTTTGAAAACTATTTTTATGCTAGTTGGAATGCAATGATGCAAAAATGGGAGTTAGGGGTTAATGGGGGAATTTTCTAAGGCATAACTTCCTAGAATCTCATTCTAAGCTTCAAGGGACCAACTCTTAGAACCACTTTGAAGGGAATATTGAGCTTGAAAATGATATGTAAATAAGAAAAGTGTAAGCTTTGAAAAACATGGTTATGAACATGAAAATAAAGCCAAGCACACAAAACATGAACAAGATAGCAATATGCAATGGGGTTATGAATGCATGCAAGGCTTTAGGCTACACCACTGTCGCGCCCAGATTTTTCGCACTCGAGAAATACTCACCCAAGCGGGAAAAATGATGTACTCTCTCATTAGAACTCACCCTCCTAAAAAAATGAGTGCGACTAGGTTTGAATTGAAAAATAGGTTGAATAAAGGGCTTTTGAAAAAGATTCGGAGTCGCCACCTAACTTGATTAAGGTGAGTTAGGTCACCTAAAAACTAAGCATAATCCGAAAACTACACTTAGGGTTTTTTGAAAAACGATTTTGAAAAACATCTCCTCAAGAGAGGGTTTTTAAGGAAAACAGGTTGTTTGGCAACCTTTGGAAAACATTTAGCCCTTTTTGAAAAATAACTCATTTTTGGTCTTTGAAAACAGTGATCTAGGTTCGAAGGTTGGTTACGTGTAGGGAAGACGCACTAAGCTATCACCCTACCCCGCCCTTTCGGTACCTACATGTCAATCTACCCTAGATTCACCTATGGGAGTCTTTAATTAACATGTGTTCAACCCTATTCACTTTAGAAAAACAATGTTTATAAACTAACATGATGAATGATATGCAAGTGCAAGATGAGAGAATTGGAAAATAGAAATTGATTTGAAAAGAAATTGATTTGAAATTGATTTGATTTGAAAATAGATTTGAAGAAATGGAATTGAAATTGGAAAGTTTGAAAATTTGAAAATAGAAATTGGAAGTTTGAAAGTAGATTGGAATTTGAGATTTGAAAAGATTTTGAAAACCGCACCCATGAGGGTGGAATTGAAAGTTTGAAAAGTATTGTGACTGCACCTATGAAGGTTGCCTACGTATCCCTTTGGGGGAATCAGGTCAGTCGTAGTTCGGACCGGAGTCCGATTGAAAAGAGATTGATTTGAAAAGAGAGATTGGATTGGAAGAAAGAGATTGAATTGAAAATTGAATTTGATTTGAGATTAGAAATTGAAATTTTGGAAAAGATTGGACTTTGATTTGAAAAGATTGATTTTGGGAAGATGAAAGTTTAGGAAGCCTAGACTTAGGAAAGGTAGGAGACCTAGGAAAGACTTGAGATTAAGAAAGATTGGATTGGAATGTTAGATTTTGAAAGATTTGGAAACTTGGAATTTAGGAAAGAGAAAGTTTAGGAAGGATTTGAATTAAGAAAGAGTTGGATTTTGAAATTTAAGGAAAGATTTAGAGTTTAGGTTTAGGAAACTTATGATTTAGGAAGGAATCGAATTAGGAAAGGTTTGGATTAGGAAGAGATTGGATTTGGTTTCTTAAAAGAAAAGATTTGATTTTGTTTTCAAAAACGGGGGACGGGATCTAGTTTCCTAAACGGGGAGATTGGATTTGGTTTCCTAAAGCAAAGGTTTGATTTTGTTTCCTAAAGGGAAGATTTGATTTGGCAAGGATTTGGAAAGGGTGATTCTAGAAACCCTAGTTTTGAAAAATTATAGCTTTGACGTAGAAAATAGGTTTTGGAAACATGTATAGTTTTGATGTGAAAACAAGAGGTTTTGAAAACCTAGGTTTGAGGCCAAGTTTGAAAACCATGTTTTTGGGAAGAAAATTTAGGGTTTCCTAATTGTGGGTTCTAGGGCTTGACTTGGGCTCTAAGGAAAAGGGATTTTTAGAAAATGCATTTTTGGAAGCGAAGGTTTTCTAGAAGGAAAACCTAGTGGGGAATTTCTAGAAGGAAGATTTTAGAAAATAGAGTTTTTGAAAAGATTTTTAGGAGAGATTTTTTTTTTTAGGAAAGTGAATCTAGAGAGTGATTTTAGAAAGTGAATTTTGAGGAAAAGATTTTGGAGAGGAGTTGAAAAAGAGAGTTTTGAAAAATAGATTTTGGAAGGGAGTTTTTGAAAACAATTTTGAAGAGGGGAGTTTTAGGAAAGTATGCTGAAAAAGAGATTTTTAGGAAGAGATTTTTAAAGAGAATTTTTAGAAGGTGTAAAAACATCTCACTTTCCTAAAGCAATTCTAGTCATAAGAGGACTAGAACCACTTTAAGAAAGTGGTTTTGAAAACAAGGTTTGAAAATATAGACCAAAAGGCCACTTTTAGTATAACACTTTCCTAAAGCAACCCTAGCCATGAAAAAGACTAGAATCACCCTAGGATTGTGATTTTGAAAACATGTTTTTGAAAAAGAGCTTTTGATGCAATTTTGAAAACAAGTTTGAAAACGATTTTTGAAAAACAACTTTGAAAACGGTTTTTGAAAGATGCAAGACCATGATATGCACAATGCAATTTGGGGGTCGTGAACATACAAGGCTAAGGCTTCACCACATAATCAAGGGGGCCGGACCCACGTGGTCTTTGGTTAGACTAGAAGAAAGCCCCCGACACGGTGACTCTCCAATAGTACAATCCTACACATGGACCGGGAATCCCCTTGTTTCAAGCATGCAAAGAAAGGGGGTGAAAGAGATGGGGGATTAAAATAGAGAAAACCCAAGTGGGTTGGAGAGAGACGAGAGGGGGGAAGTACGGAAAATTAAAGAGGGAGCCTACCTTGTATCTTGTTTATTCTGCGCGCCGTGCAATCTTCGGTCTTCGGTCTTGATCTTCGTCTTTCGTCTTCAAGAGTTATCTTCAAGCTTCGGGTTGCAGCTCCTCCAGTCTTCAAAAGATGGTTGAAGGTTAGTGTATGAGTATATGGGGGAGTGTGTAAGTGTATAGGAGGCTAGGGTTTGTGTATGATGGCTAGGGTTTAGTGTAGGGTGGCTAGGGTTTGGAGAACCTAAGGAAACTAGGGTTTTTGGAGGTGCTCGAGCTCTGTATATCGAATTGTGTGATTTCTAGGTTAAGTTTGCAGACCCCTTTCACGTTGAACGAGGCTCTGTATTTATAGAAGTTGGATAAGCCTGGCGCCTGTTGCAGTGGCGCCAGGGCAAAATTTACGCTAGCGCCACTAGGAGTGGTGCCAGGCCATTTTTTGGCTTGGCGCCACTAGTAGTGGCGCCAGCCAATTAGGAAAGATTTAAGGTCGGAAAGCAACGTATCTTTGACTAGATTTGGGCGCCTGTACTAGTGACTACCATGTAAACTTTAGCCTGGCTTCACTAGGAGTGACTCCGGAAAGTCCGGGAATGATTTGAAGGAGTCGGGGATGACCCGGAAGGCCGGAAGGGAGCAGGAATACTTAAAATAGTGTCCTGGAGGTATTTGACTTGAAAAGTGAGGATAAGATGTGTCGGAAAGGTTGACCGAGCCTTTAGGGGCAAAACGGTCAACAGGACCGGAAAACTGCCCGGACAAACTCAAACTGTCCCGGAAGAAGACTTGGGTTCTGGAAACATTATTTAGAATGTTCCCAGAGGTTTCCGGTTTGATACTCAGAGCCAGCGTAGTTGAAAAAGGAAACCGACCCACCAGGGGCAAAATGGTCATTTTGTACCGAGTTTGCCGGAACTGACTCGGAATGATTCGGAAAGGTAAAGGAAGGTTGAGAATATTATAAAAAGTATTCTAGGGACATTACCGGTTTGATACCCAGAGCCGGTGTGGTCGAAGAAGGAGACCGGCCCTCCAGGGGCAAAACGGTCATTTTGTGCCGGGTTGGCCGGAACTGACTCGGAATGGTCCGGAAAGGTACAGGAAGGTCGAGAACACTATAAAAAGTATTCTCGGGACATTACCGGTTTGATACCCAGAGCCGGTGTGGTCGAAGAAGGAGACCGGCCCTTCAGGGGCAAAATGGTCATTTTGTACCAGGTTGGCCGGAACTGACTCGGAATGGTCCGGAAAGGTAAGGGAAGGTCGAGAACACTATAAAAAGTATTCTTGGGACATTACCGGTTTGATACCCAGAGCCGGTGTGGTTCCTGGGGCATTCGGATGCTTATGGGCAAAATGGTCATCTTGACCGAAAAGTATCGGAAAAGGTCCTAAGGGTAGTCTGGTCCTTTTTCACCGAAGTGAGCTAACAAACACGGGTATTGACCTAGGTTTTGAGCGTTTCCGCCACTCTAACGGTGTGAGTATTTCCGCTACTCTAACGGTTTTGTGAGTGTTTCCGCCACTCTAACGGTTTTGTGAGTAGTTTTGCTACTCGGACCGTCTCGAGAAATAAACTGTCTCGAGAGAGGGATTGGAATTGGAATAAGAAAGGACAATGCCTCTAAGGGCATTTTGGTCATTTTGCCTCTATTTGGGCCTAACAGGCCCGCGAAGCGATGGAAAGATGGAATTTGGACCTAGAGAATTGGTTTTGATTGGAATATGCCCAAAATGACTTGAAAACAAGTCTGGACGGAGTGTAGACTGCCGAGCGGTCAAAAATGGGGTGCTTACAACCACATAATCAAGGGGCTCCAAGGCCATACCATCTTAAAGTAGGCTAGTGAGATATCCCCCAATATGGTGGCTCTCACTAGCTTTCCTCTAGGCATGAACTAAGAGCTCTCTTACTTCAAGCATGCAAGAAAGGAAGGTAGAAGATGGGGATTAAAAAAAAGAATAGCCTAAGTAGGCTAGGAGGGACAAGAGAAGAGTGGGGGAAGACAAAAAAAAAAAAAAAGAAAGAAAGAAATACCACTTTTTGTCTTCAATACACTTGGAATCTTCTATGGATTGTTGACTCAAGGTTGACTCTTGTTGACTTAAGGTTGATTCCCATGTTGATTTTGATTATAACTAAACTTTGTGTTATTTTACTAATGAATCTACTTAGTGTGCAGATTAACAACGTTCATAACTTAGACTTAAAGTTCAATTTTAAGTCTAATGCATGTCAAAGAGAATGCACAACAAATTCAAGATCAAGCAATGAATTCCAAGAGCTATACAATGAACCAAACAGAGGATAGACGCCCACTTCTACTTCAAACAAATGTTCTATATTCGAAGAGATTGAAGGTGTTCAAATGAAGCTTCTATCAAGTATGCATAGATTCGATGAAGACTGATTTGCACTCAAGATAGATTGAAGACTTCATTAGAATGTGCAAAGATCAATTGAAGATGAATTGATTGTTGAAGAAATTGAAAATGCTAAAGAGAGGACTTCATCAAGAATGCAAAGATCAATTCAAGATAATGTGATTGAAGTTGTTGAGAAGATGGCTCACAAAGATTGTCTGATCTCTACCTGGAATCCAAGTGAAGAATTCTTCTATAATGTAAAGAATCAATGAAAACTAGATGTATGAAGAGATTTCATCAAGCTTGCAAAAGTCTCATTAAAGTGATTTTAAAGAAGAAAGAAGAATTGCTAGCAAAAAGAAGAAATCATAAATGAAGCATTGTGAAGCTCTACATAATTAAGGAAGGTTGGCATTGAAGGAGATATTCTACAATGAGAGAGAAAGCTTTGCAAATGAAGAAGAAAAGATGAACATCGATCTAATGAAGCTCTGACAATTTGAGAGTCAAGAGAAGACCAATATCCAATGATTGATTCAATCCAAATTGAATAGAAGTTAACTCTGATGAGTTAAAGATATTTGATTGATCATCATACTCCAAAGAAATACTCCCTGAAGATCTTATACCAGTGCTAAGATGAGCTGGATCATTAGAAGTCAGAAAGCAGATTTTTGGGCAATGAACGGAATCATAAAAATAAGGAGTCACCTCATGGTTATAGAAGCAAAAGGCTTAAAGACCAAATGACCAATGAGAGGACTCATGGAAATGAGGAGTCGCCTCTTGATCACAGAAGCAAAAGGCCTGAAGACAAAATGATCAATGAGCGGACATATGAAAAATGAAGAGTCACCTCATAAACATAGAGGCAAAAAGCTTGGAGACCAAGTAGACAATGAGTGGACTCATTAAAATGAAGAGTCGCCTTATGGAGACAGACGCAAAGGCTTGAAGATGACATGATCAATGAGCGGACTCATGAAGATGAAGAGTCACCTCATGACAACAGAAGTAAAAGGCTGAAGATCAAATAAACAAAGAGCAGACTCTTGAAGATAAAAAGTCACCTCATGATAGCAGAAGCCAAAGATGTGAAGATAGAATGAACACGGAGCCGACTCATTATTATGAAGAGCAGACTCATGAAGTCAGTGAACAACGTCTGGTAAATACAGAAGCAGAAAGTGTCGACTCCACGAGTCTCGAGCCGACTCCTTGAATATAACGACTAGTTTTCCTAACGTTATAACGGACTGGACGTGCATTAATGAAGCCTAACAACCTCTAACGGATGGAATCAATACAAGGGTTTATATACAAGCTTCCAGCTATATTTATAGAAGAGACAAGAAACAAGATTCAACTGACTGATTCATTGATCAATTGATATTCCTGAATATTCTTCCTGTTTTTTATTGTGAGCTTTGATTATAAAATTTACTATTGTTAGAGAGTTTGTTTATTACTCATATATTCTTATACATTTGTAAGGGAGAGTTTGAGAGTTCTCTTGAGAAAGAAAAACTCTTGTGAGTTTGAGTGGAGCTTGGTGTCGCACCCTGATTTTTCGCACTCGAGGAATACACACACAAGCGGGAAAAATAATGTATTCTCTCGTTAGAACTCACCCTCCTAGAAGAATGAGTGCGACTAGATTTGGATTGAAAATAGATTTAAATAAAAGGCTTTTGGAAAACATTTGGAGTCGCCACCTAACTTGATTAAGGTGAGTTAGGTCACTTAAAAACTAAGCATAATCCGAAGATTACACTTAAGGTTTTTGAAAACGATTTTGAAAATACTACCTCAAGAAAGGATTTTTAAGAAAAGACGTTGTTTAGCAACTTTTGGAAAACATTTAATCCATTTTTGGTCTTTGAAAACAGTGATCCTAGGTTCGGAGGTTGGTTACGTGTAGGAAAGACGCACTAAGCCATCACCCTAGCCTGCCCTTGCGGTACCTACATGTCTATTTACCCTAGATTCACCTATGAGAGTCTTCAGCTAACAAATGTTCAATCTTATCCACTTTAGAAAAAAAGAATATTTTAAAAGACATGATGGATGATATGCAACTGTAAGAAAAGAGAGTTGAAAAATAGATTTGGAAATAGATTTGAAAAGAAATTGATTTGATTTAAAAAAAAAATTCGAAAGATAGATTTGAAATTGGATAGTTTTAGAAATTGGAAATAAAGATTTGGAAATAGAAACTTGGAATTAGAAAAATAGATTATGGAATTGAAGATTTGAAAAAGGTTGTGACCGTACCTATGAGAGTTGCCTACGTATCCTTTTGAAGGAATCAAGTCAGTCGTAGTTTGGACAAGAGTCCGATAGAAGATAGAAGATTTTATTTGAAAAAGGAGTTGAATTGGAATTTGGATTTGATTTGAATTTAGAATAAAGGATTGGAAATTGGAATTTTGAATTGAAAAGATTGGACTTTGATTTGAAAAGAAGAAAGATTTGGACTTATTTTGGAAAGATTGAGATTTAGGAAACTTAGACTTTAGGAAAGATAAGATTTAGGAAAGTTTCGTTTTAGGAAAGTTTCATTTTAGGAAAGTTTAGAATTTAGAAAGTTTTGAAATAGGGAAAGTTTTGAAAGTTGAAAAGTTTAGAATTTAGAAAGTTTTAGATTTGGAAAGATTTGAAGTTTAGGAAAATTTAGAATTTTAGAAAGATTCAGAGTTTAAATTTTGGAAATTCTTGAAATTAGGAAAGGTTTTGAGTTTAAGAAAGGTTTGAAAACTAAGATTTGAAAAGTTAAGATTTGGAAAGGGATGGAATTAAGAAAGGTTTAAAAGCTCAACGTTTAAGAAGAGATTTGAAAGTTTTAGGAAACTTATGGTTTAAGAAGATAGGAAATTAGGAAAAAGTTGAATTAGGAAAGATTTAGATTAGGAAGGATTGAGATTCCTAGTTCCTAAAACAAGGGATTAGATTTTGTTTCTAAAAAGAAATGGTGTGAGTTTATTTCCAAAAACGGAGAATTGGATCTAATTTCCTAGAGGGAAGATTGGGTTTGGTTTCCTAAAGGGAAGATTGGATTTGGTATGGATTTGGAAAGATGGAGTTTTGGAAATTCTAATTTTGGGAAGACTATAGTTTTGACATAGAAAAGAGGATTTGAAAATATATATAGTTTTGATGTAGAAAAACAAAAGGTTTTGGAAACCTAGGTGTTAAGGCAAGGTTGAAAATCATGTTTTTGGGAAGAAAAACTAGGGTTTCCTAATTGTTGGTTCTAGGGCTTAACTTGAACTCTAAGAAAAGAGATTTTTGGAATGTGAGTTTTTAGAAAGTGAGATTTTTGGAAAGCAATCCTAGAGAGGAATTTCTAGAAAGTGAATTTTGAAAAGAGAGAGTTTTTGGAAAGAAATCCTTGTGAGGAGTTTTTAGAAAGTGAATTTGAGTTGAGTTTTAGAAAGAAGACTTTGAAGGAAGCTTTTAGAAAAAGTTTTTAGAAAAGAGATTTAGGGAAAGAGTTTTCTAAGAAGGACTCCTAGGGAGTGTTTTTAGGAAAGGAATTTTAAAGAGCGTGTTTTAGAAAGGAGTTGAAAAGGAAGTTTTTAAAAATAGTTTTTTGGAAGGAGCTTTTGAAAACAATTTTGGAAAGAAGATTGGAGAGAGTTTTTAAAAAATAAGTTGAAAGAGAGGTTTTTAAAAGGAGAAATTTGAAAGAGAGTTTTTAGAAAGTATACAAAATATCTCACTTTCCTAAAATAATTCTAACCATAAGAAGGTTAGAACCACTTTAAGATAGTGGTTTTGAAAACAATAATGTTTTGAAAATATGGATCATATTGGTCACTTTAAATGTAACACTTTTCTAAAGCAACCCTAGCCATGGAAAAACTAGAATCACCTTAGGATTGTGGTTTTGAAAACAAATTTTAAAAAAAGAAGATTTTGATGCAAGTTTGAAAATGATGTTAATGCAAGCTTTTGAAAACGAGTTTGAAAACGAATTTTGGTAGAATGCAAAATCATGATATGCACAATGCAAAGAGAGTCGTGAACATACAAGGTTAAAGGCTTTAACACAAAATCAAGGGGGCCGAACCCACGTGGTCTCCGGTTAAACTAAAAGAAAGCCCTCGACACGGTGACTCTCCAATAGCCTAATCCTACACATGGACTAGGAATTCTCTTGTTTCAAGCATGCAAGAAGGTGGGGAAGAAGATGAGGGATTAAAATAGAAGAAAATCCAAGTGGGTTAGGAGAGAGAAGAGAGGGGAGAAGATACGTAAACGTAAATAAGAAGCCTACCTTGTGTCTTCTTTATTTTGTTTAGCTTTGCGCGCTTTGCTTTGCTTGTCTTGCTTCGGTCTTCACTTCAATCTTCAAGAGTTTGTCTTCAATCTTCAAAGCTTCAGATTGCAGCACTTCAAGTCTTCAAAGGAGGCTTTGGAAAATAATGTATGAGTGTATGAGAGTGTATGAGTGTATAGGAGGTTTGGGTTTGTGTATGGAGGCTAGGGTTTGGAAAATCTAAAGGAGACTAAGGTTTTGGGAAGCTACAAGATCTGTATATCAAAAATTAGGGTTTTTAGACTGATTTTTCTGACCTCTTTCACGCTGGAAGATGCTCTGTATTTATAGACAAGGGAATGACCTGGCACCTGTTGCAGTGGCGCCAGGCCAAAAATGCTTTTAGCGTGACTACGAGTGGCGCCAGGCCAAATATTGGCTTGGCGCCACTACTAGTGGTGCCAGCCAGTTAAGAAAGTTTTAAGGTCGGCAAGCAACGTATCTTTGGTAGATTTGGATGCCTGTACTAGTGACTACCATGCAATTTTTATCTTGGCTTCACTAGGAGTGACTCCGAAAGGCCCGGGAAGCATTTAAGGGACTGGGAATGGCTTGAAAAGCTGGAAAAGGTCAAGAACACTTAGAACAATGTCCCAGAGGTATTTAACCTGAAAAAGGATGACAAGAATTGTCAGAAGGGTTAACCGGTGTCGTTAGGGGCAAAACGGTCAACTGGATCGGAAAGCTACCAGGACGGACTTGGAATGTCTTGGAAGAAGACTCAAGATTTGGAAATAGTATTTAGAATGTTTCCAAAGGCTACCGGTTTGATAGCCAGAGCCGGTGTGGTTAGAAAAGGCGACTGGCCCACTAGGGGCAAAACGGTCATTTTGCACTGAGTTTGCCGGAACTGACTCGGAATGATCCGAAAAGATAAAGGAAGGTTAGGAATATTTTAAAAATCATTCTCAGGAGGTTACCGATTTGATACCTAGAGCCGGTGTGATCAGAAAAAAGGCGACCGGCCCACCAGGGGTAAAACGGTCATTCTACACCGGGTTTGCCAGAACTGACTCGGAATGATCCAGAAAGATAAAAGAAGGTTGAGAACACTATAAGAAGCATTCTTGAGTGGTTATTGGTTTGATACCCAGAGCCGGTGTGGTCCCTGTGGCGTTCGGATGCCTAGGGGCAAAATGGCCTTCTTGATTGGAAAGTCTCGGAACTGGCCCGAAACTTACTAGAAAGCACCTAATCATGCCGAATTGCTTTTAAGATAATCTTGGAAGGGTGGACTTACCACTCTGAGGACTCAGGTGTGTTCTCGAGAAATGTGTCGAAAAATGGCCCTAGGGGCAATTTGGTCATTTTTTACCGAAGTGGGCTAGCAGGCACCGGTGTTGACCTGGGTTTTGAGTGTTTTTGCCACTCTGACAACGGTCTCGTGATACAAGGGTTTGTTGGCAATTGCCTATATCAACCTGCTTATGAGTATTTCCACTATGACGGTTGTGATGTTTACGAGTACTTTCGCTACTCTGACGGTCCGCAATCATTCCCGAGACTGCCTAATCTCCAGAAGCTGCTAAAGGGACTTAGTGCCTGAGAAGTCAACTTTCTCAGAAGGCATGTCGAAACGGACATTTTTGCATTGGCGGGCTAACAAGCACCAAAGGTGGACCGTTCTACCATGTAGGGGACTTGGGGTCTCATCCCGGTCGACAAGTTTAAAGGGACTTACCGTTCCGAAGAAACTTTCTCCAGAAAACGTGCCAGATTTGGAATTGAAAAGGGGACTTACCATCTTCGGAAAGACGCGCCTGATTTAGAATTGGAAAGGGGACTTACCGTCTTCAGAAATACGCGCCTATTGGAAATGGACCAAATAATGCCCCTAAGGGCATTTTGGTCAATTTGCCTTTATTTGGGCTTGGTGGGCCCGCGAAGCGATGGATAGACGGGATTAAACTTAGAGAGTTGATTTCGATTGGAATACGTTCATATTGACTTAAATACAAGTCTGGACGGACTGTAGACTACCGAGCGGTAAAAAATGGGGTGCTTATACTTGGACAAAATCACTTTGAGATTGAAGAACTCGGTGAGGAGTCCTTGTGTATAGTGAGCTGAGCACTTTGTCAATCAACAACCCATTTGTAATTGGTGATTACATAGTAGAAGAAGACTTCAAGGAGGTCTTGGGATGAGGACATAGACCACGGTTTGTGGTTGAACCTCAGTATATTGGTGTGTTCTTCTTTTGCTCTGTTTTCTCTTCTCCATTTGATTACATTGCATTACATTTAGTTTGAGCACTATTATATTGCTTAGATTAATTTTAATTAATCTTAATTGCTATTAATTTTCGAAAAACCCATTTCACCCCCCCTCTTGGAGTGCCTTTTGGGCCAACAATTGGTATTAGAGCTAGTATTCATGTTTTTAAGGCTTAACCTCCTAGGAATAGATCCATGGCAATCAATTTCAAAAGCTCTCTTGGTGAGGGTCAATCTACAAATAGACCAACTATATTTAATGGTACCAATTACAATTATTGAAAAAATAGAATGAGAATCTATATCCAATCGATTGATTAAGAATTATGGAGACTCATAGTAAAAGACCCTAAAACACCTACAACTAGAGTGGATAGAACTGATATCCCTAAACCAGAATCTGAATGGGATGAAGATGATCTAAAAATGCTACAATCTAATGCTAAAGCTATGAATATTCTATTTTGTGCACTTGATCCCAATGAATTCAATCGTATTTCCACGTGTGAATCAGCAAAAGAAAGGTATAGATTAGAAGTCACATATGAAGGTACCAATCAAGTTAAAGAATCTAAAATCAATAAATTGGTACATAACTATGAAATGTTCAAAATGAAACCTGATGTATCCATCACCTAAATGTTCACTAGGTTCACCGATATTATTAATGGTTTAAAATCTCTCAGAAAGGTGTATCCTAACAATGAGCAGGTGAGGAAGATACTAAGATCTTTGCCAAAGGCTTGGGAGGTTAAGGTCACAGCAATCCAAGAAGCCAAGGACCTCAACACCCTGCCACTGGAAGAACTCTTGGGCTCTCTAATGACACATGAGCTCACACAAAAGCAACATGCCCAAGAGAATGAAGAAAAGAAGAAAAGGGTAGTTGCATTCCAATCCATCTGTCAAGATGATAAATCAGCAAGTGAAGAGAATGAAGATGAAATTACTCTTATCACTCGAAAATTTAGGAGATTCATAAAGAAAAAATGGAGAGGTGGAAAGAAGCATGAAGCCAAGGGAGAACCTAGCAAAGAATCCAACATAACATGCTACGATTGCAAGAAGCTTAGCCATATGAAGGCAGAATATCCTCTGCTCAGAAAGAGAGGAAAGAAATATCAAGGGAAGAAGGCCATGGCAGCCTTGACATGGAGTGATGATAAAGAATCAAGCTCCGAAGAAGAAGCAGAACCACAAGAAGTGGCTAACCTATGTCTCATAGCTCAAAAAGATGATAGTGAGGTATCTGATTCTTCCAAATTCACTTTTAATGAATTAAAAGATGCTTTTGATGATTTACTTTGTGAATTTAAAAAATTAGGAATTAAAAATGGACTTCTTAAGAAGATGATTTCTACTCTTACTATTGAAAATGAAAATTTGCAAAAGGAAAATGAAGTTTTGAAAAATGAAGTTTGTGTCTTAAAGGATAAGGTTAAGAAAAATTCTTTTCAAAAGGATCTTTCAAAAGAAAATCACATTTCGCTTGAAAAGGTCAAAAGCTTGGAAACAAGTCTTCATAGATGTATAAATGGAAAAGAAAAACTAGATGCAATTTTAGAAAAACAAAAATATTCACTAGACAAAGTTGGTCTTGACTTTGATCCATTTAAAAGAAAGAAATTTTCAAAAGGCAGATTTAGTGCTTCAATTGGAAAATTACAAATGTCATGCTTTTACTGTCATAAAGTAGAACATATTGCTAGTAGATGCTTTGTCTTACAAAAATCAAATGTTCCTAGCAATGCATGGGTCTCTAGAAGACCATTGTGGACTAACCCCCAATGACCCAAGATGATTTTGGTACCTAAGGTCAGATAAATCCTATTGCAGGTGTGCCTTCAAGCCAAATCCAAGAAAGACCATTGGTACTTAGATAGTGGATGCTCAAGGCATATGACGGAAGATGAAGC